>VZRF01013261.1:327046-372992 GCA_013396875.1 Vireo altiloquus | reverse complement strand
CGCTGTCCGCGCCGGCACCCCCGCACCGGGCACCGGGAGCCGCACCGGCACCCCCGCACCCACGGCCCCGCAGCGGGCGGACAGCGGGAACGGCCCCCCGCTCTGTCCCCGCGGGGACCCGCCGAGCCGCGCACACACAGAGGCGGGGGGGGGCGCCGGGCACCCCCCCCCNCATCCACCGCCGCCTCCGGGCGCTGCCGGTGCCCCGCGGCCGAGGGATGTGCCCCCGGGGCCGCGGCTGCAGCGGGTGTGTAGTGTGACCATCACACAAAACCTGGTCAGGAGGACTCGCGGCTGGGAGCCGTCCATGTGTTATTTCGCCATTTCATATTGAGTGTCTTCACAATCGGAGAGGGTCTCCACGTCCTGCGGGACGCCCTCGGCCGCCTTGAGAGGTGCGAGGCACGGAGCCATCCGCTGGCAGACACGTTCAATCCTCAGCAGAGAGGCTTCCAGAAATTAAAAAACAAAACAAAACAAAACAAAACAAAAAACAAAAACAAACCAAAAAAACACCAGCAAACCAAAACCCACAAAACAGAAAAAAAACCACCCCACACCAAACAACAACAAATAAGCGCGCTCGTTCCTCACAGGAGCCGCGATGGCGAGCTGACAGGTTACGCCAAACCATGGCACTGCTCCCGGACTCTCACCCGTTCTCTCTCCAAGAGGAGACAGCCCCCATGCCGGGAGCAGGACTCTTCGCCTGGCTGCGGGTGCTCGGGAACTCCGGGAAATGTCACTTCCCGCGTGTGCCGCCGTCCGGCGGGCGCGGGGCGGGCGGGGGGCGGCCGGTGCGGGGCTCCGAACCGGCACAGCGCACCCTCACCGCCGCCGGCAGCCTCCCCCGAGCGAGCGAGACAGCGCTCAGCTCCTCACCAACCCCTCAGCCCTCGCTTCAGGAACCTCTCACTCCTCATCTCAACAGCCTCTTGCCTCAGGAGCCCCTCACTCTGCTTCCTCCTCAGGAAGGGCTCGCATGTTGCCGGGAGAATGGGAAGGAGTCGCTGTCCCCTCACCTTTGTGCAGGTCCGTACCTCCCAGCCGCAGCAGAGTGCCATGTCAGCCCAGGAAGGAGGGAAAGGTGAGTGTGGTGGCTGCTAATGCAATTGCGCGGCCATTCCCTCTTCTCGGGCCTTCACACTTAACAGGCTATCACTTTCCAGCAGGTTGGACTCCTCCATTAACTTCCCACATATGTCAGTGAATGCAGTGTAATGAGCCCCGGTGATAAAATCTAGGCCTCCTTGCTCCAGGAGCATCAGCCCATCCCGCCTGAAATGAAAGGGAAGCACTTAATGTTTATTCATTGATTCTGGTGGAACTATGTGCTTTTCAAGCAGAAAATATGAGATACTCCCAATCAACTGAATCATCAATCCATGGGCAAATAGCTGAGGAGATAAAAAATGCTCATCCATCATAGATGGGAGTAGCATGTTAATGGAGATAGAATTTATTTTCTCCCATAAAGCATTACTGGTTAACCCCAACTTGCTATCTCTTCAGCAATTAGTGGTGTCATGCTTGTGAAGCACAGATGAGGGGTTCAGATTGGTGCAATACACCATTACTGTCCTCGAAATGATTCTCATGAAACACCTCAGACTAATAAACACAGTATGCCTGACAAACAAAAAGGAAATAAATTAAAGAGTGAGCAGTGTAACTCTCTATAACCTCTGGCCAAATGCATGCAAGTGCATAGCTTTGCTATCTACGAATGTCTCACAAAAGCCTATCGCTACCATAATTTTGATCTACTTTTATTCCTCTAGATACAGCTGTTCATTGGGATGTCTTCTCACCAAACATAGAGAGGTTTTTCATGAAGGATGTAATAACTGGCTGCTTTGCAAGAAGGCTGTCACATGAAAGCATGCAAAACAGGAGTTAGGAGCAATGGGAACCATCTCTGTGAGTTAAGATGATGGGACATTGTCTCATTCCCCATCCCTCCTGGGTATCTTAGATGCCACATGACTTGTTCCTAATGAAGGTGTATCTAGAAGAGCAGCAAACTCCACAAACCCCAGGGTTGCTGCTCCAGGCAGTTGTGGTGCCAGACACCTGTACTTAGAGCAGGGAGGTTGCCCATCCTGTGTTCTCAATGTGCTCCCTCTGCTAGAAGAGGAAACCTTTCGATATTGATAGTGAGAAACACTGTATACAAATCAAACCAATAATTTTGATCCCAAGCCACAGCAAGGCTGTAAGACATGGATGATGACTTTTCACTTGGCACAAGATTCCAAGCTACAAATTCTCCAAAACATGTCTGCAGCTCTTCCATGTCCGTGATCCCCTATGGCATCGTCATGAGGATGATGCTTGACGCTATCCCACACGACAACATGGATATTTGGTATTGAATTTGCTGTCTCTTTTCCCAAGTATTTTGCCACTTTTCCCCAGCTCTTTATGAGAAGCTACCAAGGAAAAGACAAAAGGAGAGCATAGAGAAAAGGACACTTCAATTTGCAAAAGGCAGAGAACGGGAAAGGGGGTGAGAGGACCACAGTTAGAAAGGTGAGGGGAAGCTCTGAGATGCCCTGGTTGAAGGGAGCAGCACAGAGTTACAGGGCCAATACAAAGATGTGTGTAACAACGTATGTAGACTGGGATCTAGGAGTTCTAGGGAATTCTAGGGATTCAAAAATGATGCCAGAGTAATCTTTGAACAACTGAGTTAAAGACAGATAGGATTTTTTAACTACATGGTGAAACTTGCAGAAACCTGAAGGAAAAGGAAGTCTCATAATGGTTTCACTCTGTTCCTAGGTAGAAATAGTGGAAAGGTTAACAACAATGTAGGAAAGGCAGAACTCAATAACTATTCCTGGTCTGGTTTTGGGGAAGAGCCAGATGATGCACAAATATCATATGATGATGATGATGAAATACATTCCATTACAACAAGCACTGAGGAGGATGTTAAACAGAAGCTAGTGAAGCTGGCTATCAGTAACTCGCATCCAAAAGTTTTAAAAGCACTGGCACAGAGTATCTTTAGACCATTAATGTTGATTTTCAATAAATCTTGGAACACTGTTAAAGTTCCAGAGGACTGGATGAAATATTGTACCAATATTTCAAAAGGGTAGACAAGGTGACCAAGGTAATTACAACCTGCCAGACTGACAAGAATTCTGGGTAATAAAATGGGACATTATCTACATTACTTGATTAAAAAAGAATTAAAGGGTGGAAACACAATAAATGCAAATTAATGTGGAAAATAAATCTTGTGAAAATAATTTGATTTTTTTAATGGCATTACAAATGTGGTTGATGAAGGTAAGTAGGTCTGCAAAATATTTGTTCTGGTAACTTGCAGCATTTTATTAAGAAGCCAAAATGATACAGACTCATCACAGCACATATTAAACTGTTGAGACTAACTAACTGGCAGTTACAAAGTGGGGAAATAAAAAGTCATCATCAAAGAATGCATTTCTGCATCCTATGGCAATTAGTTCTACACAGTATTGTATTGATATTAATGGCTTTAAGAAAAACATAAAATCACCACTTAAAGAGTTTGCAAGTGATGTAAGCAAGTGGGATTCATAAATAACAAGTCGTGCTGTAAAGTAGCTGAGGCAGCTTGATAACAAGTAGTGTGCATTTCTGTACAGCCAAATGTAAAGCCATGCACCAAGGAAAAGAGAGATTATAGGATGAGAGAATTTGTGCTCTTACAAGTTAATGCTCAAAAACCTCAAGAATCATCACATATAATCAGAAGAAAATAGGCAGGCAGCGTGGTGCCATAGCCAAGAGGATAATGCAATCCTGGGTTTATAAACAGGAGAATATAGAAAGTTGTCTGTATTTATTTTTCTGGTAGTAGTCCTATTGCTCCTGAAGTCTGATACCCAAATTCCTTAATTCCTTAATAGAAGCTGAAAAAGAGATGGTTCAGAGAAGATCAGTAAGAATGATTTAAGGTGAAAACGTTCAATCTATTTCAGTGTCAGAAAAGAAAGTGAAGGGGTGACTCAATCACAGGTTTTAAGGACTTCCAAGATTCAGTGAGGGTATGCAGATTTATTCATCTTCCTGTGAGGTCTTCTATCAGGGAAGGTAATTAATCACCAAGACAGTTTAGGCCAGGACAAGCTGGATTTCCCAGCACTGGGAATGTCAAAATCAGGTCGTAAAAACTTAATTTTAACAGAAGCAGGAGTTCAGTCCTGTAAGTCTGCTTCCCAGAAGATAGAACTCTGTGTCTGTAGCTGTGGATTCTGGCTGCTTGTCTATGCAGAAGTTGATTTCCTTGGGCACTAAGAAGTAACAACCTGTCATCCCTTTCAACATCATCTGACACAGCTCATGTGCTGTTCAGCACATGATGGGAGCAGCCGTGGGGATGGCAATGTTTACAATGGTTGAAGGGATGGGTGGACTCGTTCACAGAAGGCAAAGCCTTTGAAGCATATTGCATGCCAAGATAACTTTTCTCACTCAGGAAGCCTGAGACATACATTGCTGGAAGCTGGGAGGTTACTCCTGACAAGTGTGACTATATGATTATCCTACTACTAAACTCTTCATCTGGCATCTCCTTCTGGCCACTGTCAAAGACAGCACACTGATCTTGCGCCGAGCAGTCTCTCAAGTCCACACCAAACTGACCCACACCTGGTTTCTGAAAAGTGCAGTGCGAAATTTAGTGTGAGCAGAGAATGGATGCTTGATAACATGCATTGCACAGGAGAGGGCAAGAACCAGTGGAGAGAACAAAAATTCTTAATATTAGAAGATCAAAGACTGACTTGGGTAGGAGATGTACCTAAGGCTCTGGACATCTCCAAAATCTGTCATTGATTGAAACATTCAGGAGTCTCTCAGTCTGATTTGGTACCATCAAAAAATTAGGAAGCCTTGCACCAAAATGTTCATTACTTTCCGAGCATAGTTCCTGATACAAGTACTCAGCCGTCTACTGATATGCAAGATTTCGAGTAGGAAAGGCCTGTGCTGTGAGCCTAAGAGCCCAAACCTCTCGGGTGACTGAAGCTTTTACTCACAGCTCCATGGAAGAAAATGTTGGCTTTTTTCCGCACAGCTGCTAATAACTGCCTGCACACCACAGTCTGACAGAAACAATACTCTAAGTATTCCTTACTGACGCCGTTCCTAGTGAAGGGCTCAGTGATCATTTAACCAGTTTTTGTTGTAAAATAAACACTCTCGCTGATAACACCCTTGGAAAGAGGCGAGCAGACGGCGCTGCTGATTGCAATGCTGTGGCTTTGCCCTCTAGTGGTTGAGGGACTGGCCCAGCTCCGGTGGTGTCCCTCTTAATACGTTTTGATTACCTCATCAGACTTGAATCTTTGATTTTTCTAAACTCTGTGCAGACTTCATCCATTAAACTCCGGTATGACCTGCACCAGAACAATGTGAATCAATGAAATCCTTGGCTTAAGATTCTCAGAATCCTATATTAAGGTTAACTCAGTATTAGTGAGTCATACGATAAAGCCACTAATACATGGGCACTTAATTAATCTATGATGCATTTTCCACCACATAGGACTTAATCTCTTGGAAGGAAAAAGGCCTGCTAGGTCACCATCTCATTGTGTGAGCCAGTTTAGAGTCATTCCATGCTGAATACCTATTCTCATTTTGTCCAGTTTAAAATTAAAATATACCATGTATTCTNAAAAAAGGAAAAAGAGAAAAAGATTGCGTGGTAGTCCTTTTCAACAGTAAACTCAATAGGCTATGAATTTGAAAGGGGTATAACTTCTTTACTGCCTATACTGGCTAAATCTTGAAACAGCCACTTTTCTGTCCACACTCCAGACACTGGCCTAGAGGCTCTAAGAGATGTGTCTGTATTGGTTTTAAACCTCTATGGGAGCTTGAGCAAGGGCTTTGCACTTTAAGGACATCTCAATTTTATCTCTTTCTCTCCCTCTGGCACCCATTTTAGCTTATTACCCCAAACTTCACAAGGAAATAGCACTTATTCACTTAAATTTTTTGTCTTTTTCTCCCCCTCTCTCTTTCCTGTATCTTTAGGATCTCTTGGCCAATTTCTGCCTCAGCTGAAAAAGTGGTAAGTCTCAAAGGAAACTTAGTTCTTTCAATTTCTGTATCCATCCATGGCCAGACACAGAGGGGCTGATCCAAAGCAAGTCCAACTCTGCTGGTCCATACTCAGTGTGGCAGCAGCCAATTTTTCAATCAGTGCCCTGGCCTTGCAGAGAATGTGGAGGGAGCTGAAGTCATTGTGATCGCAGGGTCATCCTGGTCGTCACAGGGCTGAGGTTAGTGCAAGGAAGAGATGAAAGGGTGAAGACACAAATCCATGTGCAAACTCACTCTGATACTCACAGGACAACTTTTCAAGGGCTATTATTTGGACTCAGTCTTTGAGAGTGAGATGTGATACTTGGGTAATTTGAAAGCTTCTGCTAAGCAAGAAGTCAAATTATAGGATTTAGTAGTTCCAATAAATAACTGGATCATTTAATTCTTATTGTTTATTTTGTTTAGAAGCCCTGGAAATGCTTAAGTACCTTTTTGATTACATTCCTGTTCTGGCCAGAAGCGGGAAGTGGCTTTAGTGAATACTCATGGGGTTCATGTATTTGTGAGGCTATTCCAGATGAATGTGTCAGTGCTCAGTAACAAAAAACTCACCAGGATCTGGAATCAGGAGAAACAGGTTCTTGTTCAACTCTTTGTTGCCTTGCTGAACCCCTCTTATCCCCTCTCCCTGTGCGCAGTAAAAGTAGTCAGATGTACAGCATGAGTAAGTATCCCAGGAGTCCTTAGGAAGGTCTGTGAAACCACTTTGAGAGTCTCTTTTGGGAAAGGTTATTATGATGATTACATGAAAAGCTATCATTTGGAAGATATGAAATCATCACTTAAATATGTGCTTTCTGGTTCACTGAAACAAAAGAACTTTGAGGTTCAAAAATGAATAGGAGCTTGAAACATTAACTCCATCTACAGAACTTGTCTCCCTAAAATGCTGACAGACATGTATTTTCCATTCGAAGATCTGAAAGTAATTTACAAATAGCTGAAACCTGCTAGTTGCCCTGCTAGGACTAAACAACCTGCTCATTATCACTCAAAATGTGTTTGATACTCATTTAAGAGTTTGGCCTAGAATTGTAGAACTCCCGATTTTACGACTTATCCCATGTATATTGGGGTATCCCTGGAATGTGCTATTATTTAATTTCCTTAGTCATATAAAACTCTTTTAAGGCTGATAGTACAGCAGGAATAATGTTGGAGCTGTGCCAGAGGATGACGGATGGTAGGAGAATTGAAATTCTCATTGTTTGGATAAAAGTCATAATTCATGCCAGTTTGGTCTAAATAACCTGCCTTGAGTATGTTATATGGGTGAGGAGGGAGGGCCCAGCACAACTCTGTAAAGAGCTATCTCACAACTTCTATAAAGAAGTTTCTGAGTTGTTGACAGCCCTACACACTTTTCCATAGGCACCACCAACATTTCTACCCTTCACGGCCAATGGGAAGCACAATGGTGAAGAACAGGTGATCTTTAAACTGAGAGCCTCCAACCTAGACCAGATATGGCCCTACAAGAGAGCTTAGAAGCTCACAAATAACATCTCAGGCATTTGTGTGGGCTTCAGTGAACACGCATGGTGCACTCACTCCTAGAAGCAAGGCTTATGCAATGTGTTGGCTGGGAGCAAACCCCACTAGACACTGCAGAGAGAAATTCCACCAGCAAACAGTAGCACAGAGGATGTTTTGTGGAGGATTTTTGAATGACTGTTTTTGTGAACAGAAACCCACTCCCTTGAATGTCGATGCTTCAGATGCGAGGAAAATTCTGAGAGCAAAAGAATTTTAGGGAAATCAAAACTCTACAGTTCAAACTTGGCTTGATTTTAATTACATACAGTGCAAAATAAAACTGCTGCAAACTGAAAAATCACATAAACATAGGTATTATTAAATAACTTATTATTATGACTGTAGAAGTGATATCTTTTGATGTGTCTTTTCTTTCATTTCTTCCAGCATAACTATATTCTGTGACCAAAAAAGCTGTCAGGTTTTTTACAGATTCAGTACACAAATTAAATAAATCTGTTCACCATTGTACTTATATAAATGGAGACACATTTTACACAGAAAAACATCTAATAATTTTCAATCCTGTTTTAATCTGTGATGTCTTGTAACAGTGAGTCTCATGCACTAATTGTGGCACTTTAAAAGTATTTTCTTTCAGCAGATGTAAATGCTCTACTGCACAATTTAACTTAATAGCTTTTTTTTTCTCATATAGGAAAAATTGTTTTCTGCATAATCCTCAATTTTATTTCTGCTATGTTCCTCCTTATCCTTCTTCTTTAAAATTATGACGTTTTCAATTTATCTTTAAATCACAAGCTTCTCTGCATCTTTATATGGTGTCATTTTCAGCTTTTAATTCCTCAGTCCTATCCGTATTGACAGGGTGAGGATTATGGCCAGAGCTGAGGGGGCCATGTCACTGAGTTAGAGAAGTTCTTCTGTTCTGTGGTCATGTGAAAGGCACCTAAATAGAAATCAAAGTCCAAGGTGGGAACACAGACAAAATAAACACAAACTGCTATGTCTGACTCCGTGTATAGCCTGTGCCACCAGAGCACAGCAAACAGGGATGCACCCCATCTCTGTGCCTCACAAACATCGGTGTGCAGCACTGGGGCCCTGAGGGGGAATGCTATAATATCACTTTTTCTCATTATCTTCTTTCACCAATTCCTCCAGATCTGTGGGTCTGTGAACCTGAGGGAGGAGAGGAAAGCTGCAGGTCTCCGAAGGAGAAGGGAGGACACAGAGAGAAGGAGCCCAGTGAGTGCTGGGGCAGAGGAAGGCAGGGATGAGGAAGAGCAGGAGCAGGGAGTGCACACATCTTCCATGAAACTCATAGTTTCCGTTTGAGGTAGGAAATACGTTTTAGACAAAGTTTTCAGTCCAAGTATAGAGTTGTCAACTTGTCAGTGACCATGAAGCTACATATTTCCTGTCTGGTTGGTTTTGTTGTTTGAGGGTCCTTTTTTTATGAAGACGTAAGTAAACAAAAGTTTACTTCATCTATAGTACTGGTTTTTTTTCTTTCCATTCTTACATGAAGGGTTTCATCTAACATGTACATATGAGTTTATTCTTTAGGTCTTTCTAGATTCAAAGGAAGAGCTGAGTTTTCTTTAGGGAGGAACTGAAACTTACTTGAAAGGAAGCGATAGATGTAGTTGGCTCATTGTTATCTTAAGCATTTCCCTTTTTTGTTGCACTGGAGATAGATGAATAGCTGCTATGCATGGACATATATGACTCCCAAACTCTGGTTAATGATTTTTTTGTAATTAAATCAGTCAAGCTGTGATTGAGTTAAACTCTGGCAAAAGGGATTTTGTTCTTGAAAGAATCCACAGGCATCACTTTTGCAACACTTTCTTGGCTCATCTGCTGTTTGCATCTTGGTCTTTTCCTCACTACTTCTCATTAATGACAGTGGGTGCAGTGGACATCAAAACCACCATCCTTTGTGCACAGAATATTTGATGCTGTCTTTCAAAAGAGAAAGACTCACACACCTGTGCTGCAGATTGCAGCCAGATCTTCCTTTGCCCTAAATAATTCAGGAATATGTTGCCTGAATTTAACCGCACTTGACTGAGGCAACTGGTGACTGCTGTAGGGGAAGGCCGAAAATGGCTGCCACGGCTGAGGGGATGGAGAGGGAAGGCAGCCACTGCAGTAGCTTTCAGCAGCAGGTGGCTGTCAGTCAGCCACACACAGGCCTAAAATTCTTTGTAAGATTGTTTCTCCTCTATCACAACTGCCACAGGGAATACAGAGCTCATACCTCAGGAAAAAGGTGTGATGGGGGGCGAGTAAAGAATGGTGAAAAAACACGGGCTCTTGTGTTCATCAGTTCTTCAAGCAGTGAAATGGCTCACACACACACACAAAGCTTTAAGTACACCCTGAAGTATTCAAGGCATTAATGAAAATCCAAAGCATCTTGTTCATTTCAATTACTTCTCCACCCACATTCTTCATTGAATTAAAGGATATCCTACACACTCTTTTGTTTCACTTATTCCCTAAAGATTGTTTCATCGCACACCAAGCAAGGATCTTCAGCATATTCATAGTAACGTCTCAGTCACAGCATTCAGCATTATGATGTTCCTGGCACAAGGGATGTTATTAAAGGATTGAAGATATGAATAGATGGCAGATTTCCCCAGGGCAGCACATCAGAAAATGGACATCAAAAGAACCTGGCTCAAAATGCAGTGGGTATTACTGGCTCCTGACAAATCCCACTCATTTCTGAACAGTAATGCTGTCAGGCTGTGTTAGGGACATGTCCGTCCTGGAATACCCCCATAAAACTGTTTGCTTATCCAATAAAAGCCGTCCCGTTTCAACACCCACCCCTCTAGTTGAAGACAGCATGGTCTTCATTAGTCAAAAGTACTTTGGGCCCAAATCCAAATACAATCTTATTCAAATAATTAGCAATATCCCAAGGCTCAGTCTCTGTAGCCATCAAAATTACCTTTTTCTCCCACCATTTTTCAGGAACCCACCTGGATTGCCCTAGAAACCCTGAATGTGTGAGTCTCTTTTACAGGACATGTAGGTTGTCACATATTACAAGTCATCTTCACAGACCCCACCAGGATAACAGGCCACAGTCTGTGAAAGAAAATTTTAAAAATTTCTATTTCCTTCTTCACCAAAAACTGGTTGGAATTTATTTTCTTAAAGCTATTTCAAACCATGAATAACAATTCCTGAGCAGGCATTGAGGAAGGAGAAGCACATATACTGACATGATGTCACCACCTGAATTATTCTGCTGAGATATAAAAATCGTTTGGAAGGCAGCACGGCCAAAATTACTATATCATTTAATTACAACCTACTTTCATGACAGGCCATCAGTTAATTAAGAGTGTCAAAATGCTGAATTGCCTCCAGCTTCTACATGCTTTTCAAATGACATGGAAGTCATATTTTTAAATAGCAACAGCTTAACTGAAAATGTAGAATCCATAGTGAAACGCTTTGAAAAATGAGGCAGTCAACTGAGCTGACCTGAAATTCCCCACGCCATAAATTCACTAGGGAAGACAGTTATAACCCATTTAATTTACTCTCTGAAGATCACATTCACATGACAACATCAAAACTATTTTTCTGAAATTGATATAATTTTGAAGTGTTATAAAACAGGAGCATGAAGTGACTGTGGTCTGTACAGGTACACACAGGGCCTGGCTCCAGTACTGGCACCTTCCCTCCAGGCTGCTACAATACAGGAAACTGTAAAGCAGGAAGAGGCTTAGAAAAAAGGCTTTTTTCCTTTAGAAATAAATCACCTTCACTGATTCTCAAGTACCACATATGACACGAGAGAAAATTCTCTGTAAAGGGAATAATGTTGCTATAAATGTAGAAGATGAAGGAATTGGTTTATCTATTTGTTATACCTGATACCAAATTCCTTATTCTCTTTCTAGGACAGTTTTTTATAAAACAAATGATTTTTTATAAATTATGTAACAGTTTTATATAAACTGTAGCAAAACAAAAAAAAAGAATAAAGTGGAAAGCAGACTGGATAGAAAGGTCATGTTTTCAAGCACTAAAGGATAAGAATAGCACACATTTGCAGAAAGAAGCCAAACATCTTGAAACTGAAACAAAAACAGAGCAGTCCCTTTCCCTCATTCTCCCTTTGGTAATGAGGGGGTTCTTTCGTGGGATAGGCAGAAAAATATTGTTTATTGGCTGGGTTTTGCTTTCCTTCCAACAAAAATGAGTGCTTCACACTGGGAAAAAAACCTGATGAGCAAACATCTCCCCCTATAGTTTGCAAGAAGCTGAGCATCTTAAAAATCATTAAAATCCCATCTCTTGACTGAGTAAGGGAGCCAAGCTAAAACTGAGCCATGACTTTACGTAGTATGGCAACATGGAAGTGGATGCTATAGGAGAGGGCTTAAATAAAAAGTATGAGGCTACAAGAAAGAAACCTGATCAATCAGAAAAATTGTGGCAGGCTCATGGTTTTACAACTGTGACAGTGTCCAAGTGATTAATAAATTCCGGGTTGGGGAAGACTGACTGAATTTCAATATAATTTATGTGTGGGAGTAAGGGGAGTGCATTAGGCCTGTAATTTATGTAACAGGCAAAGAACTTCAAATACTAGAAAGAACTGAATGTGCTTTCAAAGTTGACTTCAACGTGCTTCCTACTACTGAAGACTTTGATTGAGATAAGATTTGAGCTTGGTAAAAATGCCATTTAATGTAACAGGCCATAAAAATGGAAGCTGACCAGTAAACGAGAATGCTTTGCCAGGATGACAGCTTTCACAAAATGGTGATTATTCAACAATTTTATGTCTGTTTCAAAGGGAGTATGTGTGGCATGGATCCTGTTATCCATGTCCTCATGCTGGGAGATTGTTGTTGTTTCTGTAAGGAAGAAGCCCTGAACTCTGTAACTGGATTTTACTAACATTCACAACTACTGAAAAACAGTTGTCATTAATTTTACAAACCCTGCAGAGTTTTAAGGTAAAGGGACATCTTTTATTCAGTGTTTTTACAGAAATCAGTCTAACAAAGGAGCTAGTATTCAGCAAGGCCCATTACACAATATGATGATGCAACATTAATGGAACATTGTGTTCTCCCCTGAGCACTTAGCTTCAATGTTTAACAGGCAATCCTTGGGGTACAAGCATCAGCCCAGCAGTGGCTGGGGGGGCATTGGCTCCAGCCCTTTCCCCTAATGGTGAAAAATATCCCATTGGTTGCAGTTGCATGGGCTTAGCAAATGCTTCACATACCCGCCTGTGCTGGCCTCCTTATTCATGGAAACATACTCAAAATTCCCATTTGCCAGGTGTGGTGTCAGACATAGGCTGGACAAGTCTAGAATCCTGCAGACACTGGAATGTGGCAAGGGGGGGAAGGTAAAACTTAGGATGATCTTTAATGTCCCCTCAAAACCATCATGATTTCTTATATATATTACATCCCAAAAATTGAGTGAAAGGAACAATAGTGTCACTGGTTTTATGTAAAGATCTCCTGACTAAATAAAACCACTAATTATTTTAGGCAAGCATGCCCACTTCCCATTGGTTCATTTCTCTTTCACTATTCCTTATGAGAGGGAAAAAGACCCAAACAAATAAAAAATCTGAGACACACATGCTCATCTTGATCATGTCATTTATTGAGTCAGCAGTGATGGCAAACGGGGAGTCACTAGGTCTTACCGTCACAGGCAAACCCCAGCACCAAATGCCATGGAAGTGTACACACACTCCTCCTGCTTGTCCCATGAACTCCATGGCTCTGCTTGAACCTTCCTGCTCTCCTGGCAATGGTTTGCCTTCGCCGCAGTGTGGCAACGCCCTGCTCAAGCAAAAGGACATTGCTTCACCAGGTGTAATTAAGCCTATAAAAAAACCACCTCGGGCGTATTTATGCCTTGCTAAATCACATGATTGAGATTTTGTGGAGTGCTGCGAGTCAGACACTTGGGAAGGCCTGAGTAGCTATTTCCTCAACATCTCAGTGAGAGATGTCAGTGTGTTGTTCATGTTTGTATCTCAGCAGTCAGTCAGATGATTGCTTTCAGTTTGCTAAAAAGCCTGGTACCCATTTCAAACTGCCAGAACCCTTGCAAACAATTTTGACTATGATACAGAATTAAATAGGGCACAGTAAATAACAGCACATAACACCAGGAAGCTGCACTCTCAGAAGGGAGAGAAAGAAAAATGCTCTTTGGCATCTTTGATATCCGTCCTTTATTTTGCCCTCATCAAACCAGAGAGACATCCCAAGTATAAAACTTGCAAATGTTTCTGCTCTAACAGGATTACCTAACTATGGCAGGAACAACTGTTAAAGCTTGTTTTTATTGTGCAACTAGACCACTGCGTGTAATTCCTCCTGCAGCAATTTTTCATGGGGCTGCTTATGAGGGTAGGGGTAACTGAGGACAACTATTTAACCACCTTTCTCTTATCTTGGCTTATCTAAGTGTTTAGATAAAAGGGCAAGAATTGAACCAAGGCACATCTCATACAAATTTTAACACAGGTTAATATCTCAGCAGAGAAACTAATAAAAAGGATTGCTCACCATATTTATTGAATGCAAGTGAATTCTTGTTCTGAATAGTTACTACTTTTCTTTTTTTTCTTTTCCAACAAATGCTGGCCATCCTGAACCATAATGAACATGAGGACCCAGGCAGTTTGGAAGTATCAGCACACTGTGATACCAGTTCAAACTCAGCAGTCCTGTTTCTCAGACAATACCCCAACAACTACAGAGAAAGGAAGATGACAGAACTGCAGTCACAAAGGTGAACACACTGGGTGTACATTCCTGATGACGCTAGTGTGAGCCATTGAGGAAATGGAGGTATAAGGCACCTAAACCTTTTATTACAGCTTCTGCAAATCCATGAAGTGCTTGTGCAGATTAAAACCAGTAAGACTGTGTGCATTTCTCATGGAAGAGTTTCCATCAGTTAAGATGCTAATGATGTTTGTCTGCTCGTAGCCAATGAACAAGCAAGCTTGTTCAAAGAACCCACCATGTTCTCAGTGACCTGGACTACACTACAAAAATCCTCTATAATTTACAAAATCGTCAGGATAGAACATGTATTCCATGAGAAACAATAGCTAGATTATCCCTTCAAATTTGACTATAGCCTTTAAAGGAAAAAAGACTGTCTGGAATATTTTAATGGAAAACCTATTTCAAGGTTCTCAGGAGAACTGAGCTGGAAAAATCACCGTGTAATGGGATAAACTATTACAATTTCAGGGCTGCAAGTGGCCAACATGATTTCTCAGTGCACACTGCCAATGAAAGCAATCCTGCAACTCAAAGGGCAGGAGAAAGAGTTAGAGGCAGTAATATCTCTGTGTCTAAAAGTTAATAATTTACAACAACACTGAAATCATGTGGCTGAAAGGCGACATAGAAGACTAGAAAATAGCACATCCCCTGTTTTTCAGAAAACTGACATCACTTTTGTGGCAAAAAAGAAGGAAGTCTCACCAAATTACCCAAATATCCAGCAGGAGATCATGGGAAAACCTGGTCTCTTTCAGTCAAATTGTGGAAGCAGGCTGTGGGAAACTTAAGACATATAGGGGAAGAAATCCTTATTCAAAGTAAAAATTATTTTAGGTCATATTTGCATTCTTTTGGAAGCATGCAAACATGCAAAATGCCACTAATTACAACTGTCAATCACAGAGCAGACCTAGTCTTCAGCAATACAGCAAAGGTTTCAAAATGAACAGAGCAGGAATTTTAGTTGCATTATTACTCTCTGGAGATTATAACAATGCTGTGAGCAAGCTAGGGTAATTTTCAATTCAACACCATGTGTCAGAAACCATCTGACACCAGATCTTGTAACAAAAGTGGAAATTCCATATTAAAGATCTTGGTCAGTAACTTAAAAAGTGATTTTCAGTCAACAAGAACCTGCAGCATGAAACATCAAAACTTCAGCAGCTTGCCCCAGTAAATCAGTGTTCACCTAAAAGGAGACATGCAGAACAGGCTCACAGGGAAGGCTGTGTTTGGGTGCTGTGCAGCTGTGGAGCAGTGGGATGGCTGGGGCAGAGGGCAATGAGGGCACACTGGGCTCACATCGAGCAGCTTATCAGTCCATGGTGCAGGCAGAGCAAACTGGATTGAACCTCTATTTCACAAAAAGTTCAGAAACAAACTGCAAGTTAGAGGATTTGACCACATCATCACCCAAGGGTTCGATGTGGCCCATCTTTCCCTCTTCCCAAACTTGGTATGACCCTGGCAGCAGCAGCACAAGCTGCCCTACTTGCCAAGCCCCAGCAACAGCAGGCTAAAAGGCTAATTCAGTCCAGCCTGGGAGGCTGCTTTGCTGATGGCCATTCCCATCCAGCCTGCCTGCAAAAACTTCCCCCTTAGGGGGTTATCCTTTATCTCCCAGACATTTCAAGCTCTTTGGCAGGTGGTGAGGCAAAGGTAACACGACAGGCTCCTTAGCTTCAGAGCAAGCTGGTCCAGCTCACCTCACACATCAGCTCAGGAAAGCAAAGGAAGGGAAAGCCTGGCTCTCTTGGCAGCAGAAAAGCCAGATTAGTAAAAGCTTTTCAGGGAACTTCACTCTTGGTGTGCAAAGGTCTGGCACCCTGCTGACATCTGCCCAGATTTTATGTCTTCGCTTACCTATGTCAGGCAATAATTTGCATTGCCTGGAAATTTCCAGCTTCGCACATGGCCTCAAAATGAAATCTGTTGTTCTCAAAATGTTGTTTGTGCCACACTTCCCAATGTCTGCAGAGAGCTGATCTCACAGCACTGGTTCTTCGTTGTCAGCTAAGTTGCATTAGACAGAATCTAAAAATACATTAAATACTTTCTAATATTACTTTTTGACATAAGCAGTTACTATAGCTGCAACAAGGATGTTGCAAGGAAGTGCATGAGGTTGCATAACTCCTTTTATTCAGCTGGGATATGTGCACTGAAAGGTCAAAAGGCCTTGGAATAGGATTTTTTGTTTCAATGTTTGCCTTAGCATTCATACTTTAACAAAAATATCAAAAACAACACTATCAAATGAGCAGGTAATCTCCTTCTACTTCAAGGAGACAACTAATTTAGCTTAGCTACAGAACTCTACCTGCAACGCAAAATTCAAGGAGATGCTGCCTAATATTTGAGAATCTGACAGGTAACAGTTGTCAAAAAAAAGCAGCATCTGAGCAAGCTGAGGGTCTGTTGCTTAATGAGAGGGAGTTTAACAGAACAGAGAACCCACCAAATATTATGTGTTTATCATGCAGAAGTAGCTCTGTATACCAACTGCACAGAGACATAGCTCTCTCCTCTCAAGAAACATGCAGTTTGGTGTTCATTAATGTACAAAGCACATAGAGGAGGCAGAGCAAAACTAAAGGCAAACCAAGGCCCTAGAAAATGTACAAGTCTGTTTTTCTTGTCCAGTAACAGTGGTGGATGTGAAATGAAAACCCCAATAACCCTGCTCTAGTTACCAACCCAAGCTTCCACCCAAACATACCAAGACAGCCAATTTTAAAATTAGTCTCTTTGCTTGCTCTGCTTGCTACTCAAATCCTTGATTGATACTACAGCCCTCATGTTCCTGAATAAATCCATTGAGTTCTTCAGTGCCTGAAAACTGGTCTTTAATAGGGGGGATAATAAAAAATTATTTAATGGGAAAGCACTTAAAGGTGAATAACTATTCCCTGCACTTGGTGCTATCACTTCTGTGAAGTTGCTGTGGCTGTTGTGATGTGTTTCTGTTCTGCATCACTTCACTTGCTCAAATACAAAACAGGAAGGATTTAATTAGTGAAATCTGGATCCCCAGAATAGACTGCTCACTTTGTTGAGCAAACCTGTACTGCATTTGAATAATAAAAGTAGACTGATCTTAAGTGTCAGTGGAAGAACTCACTCACCTAAGGGGAAGTTTGCTCAGCTCTCTGTAAATTCCTACTGTCCAGAGCAGCATGGGTTCTCATTCCAGGCAATCTCAGGAGGATCCTTCTGGACCGTCCTCAGTAGAGGCATGAATTCATCTCTTACATACAGTACAGCTTTACTGTGCTTTTAGGGCTTCCTCAGTTCCTTCCTGCTAACAGGAATACACTGGTCAATCAACACACTGCTCAGTAAGTAAATCAGCTGTCAGACCTCCAGTGCTCATTTTGTACACACCAAATCCAAAATATTATTTGTGAAGATCCTGGCAGAAGGGAGCTCATAGCAACTCCTAGTTCCCATGGAAAGTTGACAAATATGAGCAAGTTATCAACATATTTCAGCAGCAGTTCTAAATTCATCCTTATCATTCCTGTGCTCTCTTCAAATATTGCTACATAACGAAAGCTAAAAATAAAAAATTCAAGGTCCGTATTGTGCATTAAATGTCCTTTTTATATTAACTCGTTCCACCCTACAAACTCTCAGCTGTAAACTCATTTTGTTCTCGAGCTCTGCATGGAAAATCCATGCACCCAGCACCAAGTCTCCAGCACCACTGCCTGTGTTGTAACCTCTGCATCCATCACACACAAACATTTCTTTTTCATAAAGAAAACTATGAAACAATTGCAGGTTTTTAGACTTCTCTCCTGCCTCAGAGAGGCCAGCCAGACCCAGGTTTCCCACCCATGAACAAGGGAACTACATAAATGCACCAGCAGCTCGGGCAGGAAGATTGGTGATTGCTGTCTCACACATTTGCGGATTCTTTGGTTTTCACTGATCAAGCTTTGACTCCCTCACACACAATCCAGGACATGAATCAATTTCCTTTCTGCTCCATCCTCCTACTTTCCAATCACTGCCAAGTTATTTAACATGTCGATACCATTACCAGTATCTTTAATATGTCAGCAGAGTTAAGTAGTGAGCAAGTAAGCACAAGGACTTCAGAAGTGCAGTGGTTATCATGCTTCAAGCCAAGCAAAGAACAACTTAATGTTTACCTTAATGTGGGGAGCTTTTATTTACCAATGCTCCCCAAAACTATTTTTAGTAACCTTGCATTACCATCAGCATGTACACTGTTTGTGTTATACCATGAATAAATACAAAAGAAAAAGAGCTTTTCCCACAACAGCCTCGATGGGCTACTTTTAATTAAAATCAGTTTAATGATTGATAAGCTCTAGTATTTCCAGCAGCAAATCATAAGTGGTTGACTGTTTCCAGAGACAGTGAAAAAAATGAAGATAATATAACTACATAAGCTAGCATAGTTAGTTGGTTTACTGTTTCTCAACATAAGAAAAATTTGAGGGTTTAACATGTAAATTCAAGAGCAGAAACTATATCAGTATTTTGTAGGAATCAAAGTTCAGCTATATAAACTTACAGAATCATTGTTTCCAAGGCTTACTTTTAGTCTCTCACAAAATTACTTTTCACATACTTCCTATATCAGAAGGAACAAGCAGGAATTTTCAGTATCTGATTAGTACTTAGGAAGGGGATGTCCCAGGTATCAACTCAGTACAGCTGCTAAATGGAAAGGTTCTTCACTTGTACCTCTTAAGCCAACGGAGGAACACTGCCAATACCTGGTGCCTCGTGTCCTTCCTTTGCTCCCTGGGCTCATGGAGGCAGCAGAAGGCAATTCCATGTGCCTTAGCAATCATTTGTGGAGACATCTCCTCCTTATAAATAGAACAAATCATCTGCAGTTCATCAGCCATACAACAAACGAAAGTTCCATTCGTTCATTCGAGAAAACAGGAGTGAGTATAGCGAGTGTGAAATCCTAGAGCTCTAATGGGACCCTCCCTAGCCCTGCACCTCTTCCTTGGTCACCGTCACCAAGAATGCAGTGCTGTCTCAAACAGCTGCTGCATCCACCTGCCTTCCTCAGCCAGTGCTGGTGGGAGGAGCAGACAACACACAGGAGGGAGCATTTCCTCTTTTGTACTGTTATTTTATTTTGTAGTAAGATCCACGTAGTATATAAAATATAACAGGAAAAACTGAACAAAGCCTAGAAAATGAACCGAGGAGTTCAGCTGACGAACCACTACAGCTCTACTTCCATGGGTTCATGAAGTCTCCAGAATTCATGGACTGTTTGCTTGTACTACTACAGTTCTCTAGCATATGAGCCTACACCAAAAGCTGATATGTTCCAATTAAGCCATAGTTAAGTGACAGATGTAGAGAAAAAAAACCAAAGTGGCTTTTGTAAGCCACAGCTGCCCTTGACAGAGGTTACAATGATGTCTAACTATACTGTAATGCACATTACATCAAGAACCTTGAAAGAGCCTCTGAGAAAACGGCTTCACATTAAGCATTTTAAAGAAAGGTCATAAATACTGCACTGTACCAACAGTACCTCCCAATGTCCTCCTTATGCCTGAGGAGCATTTGTGTTTCCTAAGAAGCTACTACATAGATGACACCAAACCTAGAGGTAGGTTATAGGCCAAGGTAAGATACAGGCAAAAAAAAAAAAATCCCTTTAGAGCTAGTCACTGCACAGACTGCCTAGCAGGAAGCAAGGCAAAGTGTCAACAACTCTTTCCTCCCACCCTAAACATTGCTCACACAGTGCATTTAGTTCCTAGTGCTCTAAGGATGAGAGTGGATCATCAGCTGCTAGTAAATGCAGTCATGCCAAGAAAACAGCTTGAAGTTATTCAAGCAAAAACCTGGTACTGTGCAAAACTGGTGCACTGGACTGTTACCAACCAGACCTCCAAGCTTAGGAAGTGACCCAACAGTAGAGAACCAAGGTGTTTTTCTTCTGACTGGGAAATACTTTAGTAACCAACAGGAGAACATACTGCTAAGCCTACAGGGAAGGAGTCAAATATCAGCTTGTATCAAAACCTTAGAGACCAAAAAAAACCAAAAAAGGCTAAAAAAAAGCACACTTTGATGAGACCAAATTTTTAAAAAGTTACTGTACCAAACAAGCTGCTAAAACAGCTCATCTCCCCTAAAACCTGGGATCAACACAAGGTTGATAACAAATATGTGTACACTGAGAAACACACCTGCAAGTACAATAGTTAACAGCAAATTAACCCCAAGTTTTAATGGTGTAATGCCTTCAGGTCACAAATGTGGACAAAATGTTAATCTTAACTCCCTTCTGTGCACTGTTTGGTGATAATCAAAGTAACAATGCTGAAGATTCGTTTTATTTCTACTTCCAAAGGAAAAAGGAAAATGGTTAAATATGTGTTCTCCAATTTGTTCTCCACTATATGTACACCCACACACATACACACACCCCTCAAACTGCACTGACATTTCTTTTTGACCAAAAGAGTAGATCCTGGGAGTAAGTGCAAAATGCAAAATCAACTGACAGAAAATGCTGAACAAACAGCATCATAAAAATACAAAATATTTATATTACTGAACTATTAACAGATGATGTTCTCTGTTTCTTTAAAACTTTGGAACCACATAGCTGATTTCTTAAATCTAGTCCATGCCAGCTTCCAGAACTATTAATGTTTTAGTTAGCTTCATTCTTTGATGCTTCATCAAAATTTTCTACGAGATCTGAAAAAGATGAAGATATTTAATACAGTAATGCCCAGTAAGATTACCTTTGTAAGTTTAATGAAAATGCATATAGTTACAGGAAAGGTTAAGTAGTACTAAATTACATTTAGGGAAAACATTTCTTTATGGGCAGATTCCAAGGGGCTTTAGAAAATATTGTTTGTTTAAACATACATAAAGAACCAGAAATGCAGAAACACTCCAACAGTGAAAATTCTAACATTAAGTGATTAAGAGGTGATTTTCAGAAGTGCTCTACTAGCTGCAGTTGAGTTTTGAGCATCAGCATTCTTTAAAGAATGCCTGACGTTTTAGAAAACTGCATTTTATGCAAGGTCACAAAGAAATAAACCAGTGCCAAGGCACGAGGACTTGAATCTCTGGTCCACATGTATGTTGTTTTAGCTAACACACCATTCTGATGGATACAGTAGAATGTGGTGACTGATAAAATAGTTATTCACTGACAAATTAAGAACTTCCCACATTTACTTTCACACATTGACATGAGCCTTTTTCCTTCTACTACAGAAATAAAAATTCCCACTCCAGACTCTGATATAAAAACAACCTGATAACTATGCCAATTATGTCATTTTGCAGTCCTAAACCCCTGTTTGGCTATTTAGATACCTGTTCAACCTCACTGAAACTATTTTAACATAGTTTCACTAAAAAATTAAGGTATTTGCACAGGGTAATTCCTTTTTCAAAAGCTGGCATCCCAAGTCATGTTTTAATCCTGTCCTATATAAGAAGCCTCCCTTAGCAAGCAAGGAATATGATCATATCAAATGCTACATATTTAAATAAAATATTTATATATTAAATGGACATAAAATTGTGTATGTGCCTACCTGGGACATCATCATCTTCTTCATCAATATCTTCAGATTTTGGTGCTTTACTATCCAACACTAAAAAAGAAATTTGGTGCTGAGTTCTCATAATACAGAATTAGGGACACTCACACAACAAAATAAAAACCATACATGTGAAAAAAGCAAGCATTTCCCCAACCCCCAACAGTGACAAACACACAAATGACCAGGTACCAAAAGGTTCACCTGGGGACATTCTCACAGCAAAGTATTAGCAGAGCCATTTTCAGATGCTACGAGGCATCCATAAGGAGTTTGCAAAAGATCAGATTATACAGAAAATCCCCAGCATGACTCAATCTTCCAAGTGAAGTCACATGTTTCAATATAACAATAATATGGTACCCATCAGGGACCGACATATCATATAATTCAAACACCAAAGGGTCATAACTGTAGGAAAAATATTTCTATATCAACTGTCCTGCATCAAACCTCATCTCTCACCATCCCAAGTAACCTACAGAAATGCAAGAATTAAGAAAATAGAAGTACTTTTAAAATAGAAGTACGTTTTCTCATTGGTCTGACTTCCTGTACTACCTAAAGAAAGCACAGCATCTACTGGGACTGAAGTTGCATCAAATATGCTTACAATGATCTCTCTAAATTTTAAAAGGTATTTTATACATTACTAAAGAAGAAAAACTAACCCTTTTATTTCACCTAAACTCTGAACATGGATGTGGAAGAAATTAAAACTGATTTAAAAGGAACAACTATTTGTTGAAAACATTAGAACACAGGATGTGTATTCCATTCCAAACACAGACAACTGCAACACATCCAACTACAGTCATCTTAATGGCCATAAACAATCTAACCTGGAACTGTACCTAATCTTCATTTTTAAACTAAAATTACAGTAATAATTATACTACCTACATCCATCCACCCATGCTCACAAGGTTTTAAAATTAATAGAAAATAAAGAATCACATGCATAACTGTAATTTGGTTTTTGTTAGTTTTCCACTAAAACTTTGATTTTTAACTAGTTTGAGTCTTGGTTGAATTCCAAAGTAAATTGTAGGGCAGAAGAACATATTTCTTCTTCTTGAACTCCAGCAGAAATATGCTTTTAATGAACAGAGAAAACAGCATAGATTCCCTGACAAAAAGAACTGGCTGAGTTTTTCCAAGTAGAAACATGAACTTGCTTTCCCCTAAGCATTCTGCCACACACAGCTGTACACCTGCAATCACAGCATGCCAGACTTATCCATTTCTTTTAAATCAGGGCTTGCCTATATAATCTTCAATCAACAAAGATAAAAAAAAATTCTTTCCCCACCCTCTACTTCCACAACAGTGGCAAAAGAGCAAAAGCACAGATTTCTGATTACTTTTAAAGTCGCATGCTGCTGTTAAATTTGGGTTAAAACTTTTAGTACTTCATATGTCCTTTAAGTCAGCTACAAAAGATTCCAAAAAGACCTACCTTGTCTTGGGAATTGTTCAGCTAACTTCCTGAGACTTGTTAAGCTGTCAGCACCGAGCTGGCTTAAGATGCCTGGAAGCATTTCTGTGATCGGTTTAGCCTCTGCATGACCAGTAATTGCAAAAGTGTTGGCAGAGAGGGAAGCTTGAACCTTGGGGTTGTTGAAGTGAATAACTGTTCCATCATCTTTTATCATGTTCACCTGTTCAAATATATTAGTAAGAGTTACCAAAGTGCTGCAGCATCTTGTTATGTAAGCAGAATACCTAAAAATCTAGATTTGAAATGTTAAAAATTACAGAACTAGCACTCCTCCTAAATAATATAGCCATGATAAAAGCATCTGGAATTAACATCACCTAAATTCAAAGCTTCAACAGCAGCACCTTGCCACATCAGGTTAAGCCACTGCCTTTCACAGGTACCTGTGTCACCTACCAGGACAATGTTGCTGCTTCTGCCCAGGTGGCAAATGCACAGGACTCAGAGCGGTCCAAGGCAGGGAGGCACACAAGCACTGGGGGTTTATATACCAACTGCACCAGAACAGACTCCCAATACCTTCCCACTAATTCCATGATGCCTCTTTACAACTAAGGACATCACACAGTGATCCTGCCCTCTTCATCTTCACTAGCCTTCTGAATCACTAAGAATTATAATTTACAGTCAGTGCAGTGGCCTGCTTTGCTCCCTCTGTCAGAGTTCACACTGGCATATTTGTATACGTCTATGTTATGTTTTTTTAACTTAAAAGGAGACAGAATGGAAAGCTGAAAAGCTTTTTCTTCTGGGCATGGCTAAACTATTATATGAAAAATAATTCTGTCTGACCATAGGAAGAGAGTTCTATGCATCCAACACAACAGTGGTATTAAACTTACATGAAAAAATTAATAAGCAATGTTTTTAAGTTACAGGGAGAAAAGAGGAATTCAGGACTAAAGATGAGATCTAAAATACAACAACATCTAAGTTCTCAATCCTCACACAGCAGCAGAGTTCCAAATACATTTTAAACAGGAAACCCAAGTGTGTTGCTTTCCTGCAAAACTAAGCAATGTCCTGTCCTTTGCCGGCAGGGAAATGGTAAAGGCTTCAAGCACAGTCATCCTGTTACTTAAAAGCCTCTTTTAAAGTGACACTATGTGTTATTCATGTTTGACTCAACATTACTCTTCTATCTGCACGAAGCTTACCAAGGTCAACTTGAGTTCACTTGAATAAAACATTCCACAATTATGTCTCTTGCTATCAAGGTAGAAACATTTTGCATCATCTTCCTACACATTGACATATTTAAAATCCTTAATAACTGTGTCTGAATAAAGATCCTGTTCTCTGTGCAGAAAAAAAAAAACCCTGAACACACACTAAGAAGAACCATGTCCTTCTTTAGTTCATATAGCTCAGCATATTTGTATTAAGCTTAAGAAAATAGACAAACTGAAGTGTTTCTGTAACAGAGGCCTGAAAACTTACAAGCAGACCATACTGAATCTGCATTTGCCTTTGGAAGGGAGGAATGCACTTAGTGACTTCTGCATACACCTTGCAATCCTGCTTCAATTAATTAATCACAGATTAATATTGCACTTCTTTAACCAAGCAGTACAAGTACTACAGCAACACTGAGTTCACAGTGGAGGAACTTCCTCCTCCTCCCATGTGTGAGTGTCACTCTCTACACCATTATGGAAAACATGTTTTATTAATACATGTAAATTAGAGGTATTCAAAGAATATTTGAAACCTTCACATTCCCACTTACATTAACACAGAAGTTGCTTCTGTAGAGTCTCTGCAGTGTTTTAAAAAACATCTCCTGTAACTACTGCAAACAATTCCAGCAATTTGTGTGTAGTAAAGGGTCCTAATTTTGATAATACAGACTCAAGTTCTTACTCAAGGTGTTTCTAAACTTCCTTTCATATTCTTCACCACACTTGCTTTAGATGTGCATGCATAGTACATGCACACTTCCCGCTTGTCTCTTTAGAGCAGAGATTCAAAATTAATAAAAGTCAAGAATGAAGAGAAGTTTTGTTCTGCAATGAATGCAAGACACACACAGAGCTTACTATCTCCATCACACACTGCAGGGCCAGCAGAACTTTCACCCCTCCTTCTCCAGGTATATACACGTTTGTGTCAATGAGACAACAACAAATGAAACAACTTTACCTCTCAATAACCAGATCCCTATGGTTTTGCTTGGAAGATAAAATTGTTGTCAAAACCAAAATCAAGCCCCATCACACCACCACCAAAACAACAGCGTGAATTTATTTTCGAACAAAAATTTCAAACTTATTTTTTCACTATACCTCTTCAATGCCAGCAATGTTATTTACTGCCAGTTTTTTGAGGGAACTCTGAAGTTTTTTGTCATCAGCTGTAGCTGTTCTGTGCACCACCTTCTTCTTTCTGCGAGCTGTTCCCTGGGAAAGAATCAAGAGACAACAGTCAGCTCTGCTCAAAATCTCTCAACACTAATTGCAAAAGTTATGCCACAGTCTGAGCAACATCTTTCAAGTTATGAGACACTTCTGTAGTCAAAAATGCTTCTCAACTTATTTCCCTTTACCTACAGCTTTGACCAGCACTCCCAATTTTAAGGTTTTTCTTAAGCATAAAAGACCAAAGAAACTCCAAACAGCATATTTTCCCTTCTGCTAAACCAGACTACAAAAATACTACTTAATATTAAGCAACACATAACAAAGTTACCCCAAGATATTTTTTCCAAAACGAAGCACAAAAACAGGTCACACTTTCGCAACCAAGTAATTAACATTTTCAAAATGTTCCACGGATAGCAATTTTAGAAGCCCTACTTTGCAAACTTTGGTACAATCATCCCTACAGCAGGGGCTGAACACCCATACTGAACAAACTATATGCCTTTTTATTGGCCACATTAACTACCCACTGGCTCAGAGAAAAGAAACAGCGCAGAGCACAGCCAGCACCCACAGCAGGCACAAAGAAAATCCCCAAGAGGGAGACCAGAATGGCAGAACTGGAACACCCAAGAGGTGAGCTTAGCTGGAGCTTTCACAGGTCACAACAAGTCACTGAATTAAAACAATGCTTGAACACTGGAAACTGCTCATCCAGCAGTTGTGAACTGAAAGAAACTTGCATTTCAAGTAGCTGCACTATGGGCCAGATCACACAAAACCTGTATTGGTCAAGCCGCAAAATAATTTTGTTTCTTCCCTTTCTATGAACTTCGAATTACATTTTCCAAAGTATCTCTGGTGGTTTTCTTACCTTTCCTCCTATTCGAACCTGCGCTTGAAGCTTGGCCAGTTTTTCTTGGTTCATAGTGCTACTTCTAAAGAGCAAGAATAAGATACAAGTTCAAGTTAACCATCAAAATATCAACAACAACAAAAAAAGCTACAGTCCATCTTAAGAGTATTCTTACAATTGCAGTGGATTTTTTAAACTTCTAGAACGTTACCCAAAAGTGTGTCAAACAAACACACATAAACAGAGCTTTAAAGCCATACCACCTAAACAATCCACAGTGGTCCTGCAGTACGAAAGACCCGCATTTAGCTGAAGCATCTGTGCCACGATAAGGCAACTCAACAGCACATTTTATTCTGCTTCAGGTACTCATTTCCAGGATGCTTGTTTACTGATGGAAGTATTTAACTGAATTATTAACTCCAACCAGTTCCAAACCAGCATATACACAACTGGGTCTGGGAAAACACCCTGATCTTTACGAGGGCCCAGGGACAGATTCATCACTAAACTACCTGCAACAGTATTCATATAACGAATCTATGATACTTAAACTAATGAGCGAGAGCCAAACTCTTGTGAAGTTCGTCTATGGACATATTTGCTATATGAACGTCTGGCAGCTCTTCATCCAATACAATGACTGGAAAGTTAGTCCAGTACTTCTCCCACGGGTCAGGTGGGACCTTTAAAGGCTGAAATCCCTGAAAACCCATAATGGGCGAAAAACCGCCTCAAGCCTTTCAGCAAAAGGAATACGTTTCGCCGCTCTGCCCAAGCAATTCATCAGGATGAATTCCCCGGAACGATGGGGAAGTCTCGCATGTGCTTTGTGCCGCGAACGACACGGAGGGGAAGAGCGGGAGCGAGGGAGGGATCGGAGCACGGAGGGACTCCGCGGGGCGGTGGGAGAAGGGGCTCAGGGTGGCTCGCTGGGCACCCCCAGAGCACGGAAAGCGGGAGGAGAACACGGCTCATCCCTCAGGAGCCCGTGTAACCATGGCCCCACGGGAGAGCCGCGGCCCCGCGAGCCAGGGCAGCCCCCGCACAAGGGGGTAGCTCACTCGGCCTCTCCTCGGGGAACGGCCCAGCGCGGCGCAAGGTGACAAGACCGAGCTGCCGCGGTGCCCCGCCCGCCTCAGGCCGGCGGAGACGCAGCAATACCAGGACACGGAGAGAGTGGGACACAGGAACAGCGAGTCCTCTCACCTGAGCGCGGCGGATACCCCGCTACCAACACGCGGCGAGAACAAGATGGCGGCCGAGGAAGGAAAGAGAGGCGCACAGAGAAAGGAAGCGCCGCGCCACGTGACAGCGCCGACCCGCCCGCGGATTGGCGGATCCGCCCACTCTAATTTACATAGAGGCGGGGACGAGGCGCGCAGGGGCTCCTGGGAGCTATAGTCTCCAGGGAGCAGCAGTCGCAGCACCCCGGGGCGGGGAGCGGTGCCCGGTGATCCAAAGCCGGGACGCGTCGCTTCCAAACGCGTCACCACTCGCTCTGTCCCCCTCAGCGAACCCTCCCCACACGCTCCGCTGGCGGTCGGCTTTGCCTTCCCGACAGCAGGACAACTCCGGGGATCCGTGCGACAAAAGGGTTTATTTGGGAAGGAGAAAATAAATCCGGAACCACCCCCCTCCCGCCCCTGTCTCCTCCCGTCGGGATAACGCTGGGGGTTGCCCAGGGGCAGTAACCAGGGCTCTGGGGCCTTGGTGTGATGACTTCTGCCCCAGGGGTCGCAGCTCCCCGTACGGAGCCAGGATCGTCCCGAACCCCCGCACCGTTCCCGCCGGGTGCCTCACCCGGCACTCCCGGGCCGAGCCGTGCGGGCGGCGCACCGCCCACATCCGCCTCACATCACTTCCTGGGCTTTAAAAAACGGGCAAGGGAAAAAAAAAAAAAAAAGGAAAAAAAAATCCAGCTAAGCGGGTCCTGTGCTGTCCGGAGGTTCAGGGCCGTACCCGGGTGCCGCCGCCGCTGCCCGCGCCGACACCATGAAGGCTCAGCCCGCGGCAGCCTCCATCTTCTGCTTGTGCCTGGTGCTGGCGGCCTGCGCCGCCGCCGCCGCGGGAGGGCTCGGAAAGGGTCAGACAAACGCTTTTTTCGGGCTTTCCCCAACTTCTGTCCCCACTCGGGGCGGGTCAGGTCCCCTTAGCCCCCGGGGGCCTCCGGGCGGGGGCAGAGAGCGCAGATTCGGGTTCTGGAGGCGCGCGGGGGCTTTACGGGGTCTCGCCGTAGTGCTTCGGTTCTGGCTGAACCCCTCCTGAGGGGCTCCGCGGAGCTCTGGGGGAGCAGCCCCTCGGTGCCCCCCGTGCCGAGTGCTCTGTGCCTGCCCAGCCTCCGCCGGGCTCCTGGCAGGCGATGAATGGCTCTTCCCTCCGCCCTCGGCTTCCCTTGCCCTTCGTGACCGCTCCTCACCTCGCTCTTGGCTTGCCCAGGCTCCTTGTCTAATTACCGTGTCTAATAGCCCGGTTCACCTGGGGCCTGAGCTTCACCCCAGGTGGTGGCTTGGCCATAGAGGTAAATCTCCTCCTCAGGGTTGGTTGTAACCCGTTCGATCAATGAAAGCAAAGCTGTGGTGTGGATCCCAGCCAGCCATTCACCCTTTAATTCCCCAGATGACTTTCATTCAAAAGAAGCACTCTGTAAAGTGTTGGGCAATGCTTTTAAAAACGTACCGAAGCTCGCCACAAAGTGAGCGAGATAATATAGAAATTAAATCCAGAAAAGCTTTTGAAAAGTGTTTCCCAGCTAGAACAATAGAAGGTTTTCCCTGTTTTAACATTTTGGCCTTTGACTGAAATAGCTGA
Source organism: Vireo altiloquus (assembly GCA_013396875.1). Classification (NCBI taxonomy): domain Eukaryota; kingdom Metazoa; phylum Chordata; class Aves; order Passeriformes; family Vireonidae; genus Vireo; species Vireo altiloquus. The sequence goes on along the minus strand of VZRF01013261.1, from coordinate 343,455 downwards.
CGTGTCGGTATTCTGGGTAAACGTGACTTCTGCTAATCCAGCTGTTTTTTGCTCTGGGACGTTGTCCTCGTACAAACGTAGCCCTGTGTTCGAGGCTGCCTCAGCAGCTGCTGTGTGGGTGTGAGGGGACATGGACGAGGTATCCCCACCCCGCTGCGAGCTCATCTGTTTGATGTGTTGCGTCACTTATGTTCACAGTTGCTCATATCAGCAGAGAAGATCAGGAAACACAAACACTGTGCTACTGTCCACACCTCCTGGATGCTGAACTGACGTGCCCCGAGGACTTGGCTGACGCTGTTTTAGGCTTTCTCCAGCTTCTTTGCCATAGCTGTCTACTGGAGACAATGTCCACTTTGCCCTGTGTCAGCACTGGGCAGTCTGTGGCTCCTGATCTCTGTGTAGCTCCCGAAATCTGCTCCCCTCAGCACCCTGGGCACGGCCGGTTGCTAATCCAAAACCTTAGGGATGGGAAGGGCCAAGCCGAGGCTCGTGTTTGGCCATCCAGCACAGTAATTGTTAATCACTGGAGCCAAGGTGTTCCAAGAGAGTTCCTCTTTGTGCAGCTCCCGGATCTCCTTCATCTCAGCTCTCCGGGTGGCTTTTGGCCACGTGCTGTGTTGGCTACCAGAAGAACCCAACCCTGGCAGTCGCTGCTTTGAAGCTGTTAAACATACACTGACTCACTCTTAAGTCAATTGACATAGCGAGACTTGTTATCTGGATGCCAGATAAAATATTTCCTGCGTTGTTCAGTCATTGTAACTCAGAAATCTGTGTAATGGTGTTCTTTCTTGCTCTTCCATGATATTATTATCAGCAGAAGTACTCAGTATAATAGCTTTAGAGCAATTAATGACCATATGTTGGCCTAGGAATTTTTAAGTTTCAGTTTAGTTCACCTTCAGTGGGATTTAGGAAGCCAGATGCTGACATGTTTAATTTGTCACTCATCAGATAATTAATGTTCACAGATTGAAAAAGAACAGAGAATAATCAGAAGGCACTTCAATTTTAATATTTCTTTGGGGGATTTTGGTGTCATTTACATACATATATAGAAATATTCATGAGCATGGTATGTTTTTCTTAATTAATTTCAATGGGATTCCTCATATGACTGTGTGGGCTGTAAGTGTTTGCAGAAGTCTTCTTCAGAAGTGGGGCTATAGTTGTCTTTAAAAAAAGAATATCAAATGAGTTGAAAATACTCTTGAGGGTTGGGCTATTTTCCTCTGTTAGCTGACATGTTAAATTATGCAGCATTTATAAACCCTTCTCTCTGGCAGGTTTTGGAGATCATATTCATTGGAGAACACTAGAAGATGGGAAGAAAGAGGCAGCAGCCAGGTATGTTTGCTAGTTTTAAATACAGAAATGTGTCTTTAGAAGCATTCACAAAGGTTCTATTTCAGCCCTAAATTTAACCACAGAAAAGAGTCTTTATTAACAAAAATGAGGGTGGTTTAGGAGACTCTTCAGATCCCTACAGCTTAAAAGAGAGAAAAGACAGAATTTTGTTAACTTTGCCAATGCACCACCTAGATTTAATCACTGCAGTCTAATTAAATGGCATGTCTTTGAAACAAGAAAATAATTATTTATCACAGTAAAGAAAGATACACAAATGCATGTGTGAGTGGTGCTCAATCCCCTTGAACTGAGCAGTGCTAAAAGCTTCCTTAAAATTTCCTCTGCCTTTATAGATGAGGCCTCAGCATGAGGTATTTTGTTTCCATGTGAAGAAAAAGTCTGGAAGTTTGACACTGTAGTGAACTGACAGAATCTGATTTGGGTTAAGCTTAAACTCTAAAAAGAACACTGAAAATTTTGATTTTTCTTTTTCTCAGAGTTTCTTCTGTTTCTTGTTAAAATGCAAGAAGGAGAATGGCATGCTTATAAATTCTACTTGTATTTTAACTTTATAACCTAGATCTGACAATGCTGACATGAGCAGAAATTCCTCATGCCTTCCAGGTTTGCTGTTTAATTTAGTTCTGCTCTCAAACTGATCCATCTGGCGAGTTCTACACTCTAGTGCAGAGATTGAATTAACCCAGATGGTACACTTCAGAAGTCTTACAGTCTTGATATTTTAGAATTTTTGGAAAAAAAAAAAGTAGATTATTTCAGTATTTACAGTTATAATTGTAGCATTGCTTTGCAGTGCAGCAGAGGAAGCTTATAAAATGAGACAGAAGAGGGTAGGAGGGATGGCAAGGTCTGAGCTCTCAGGTTTAGGCATGATGAGCATTCCTGCTCAAGAAGACCCTGCAAGAAGGGATGGGATGGGTGTGAGCTACACTCTCTCCTTTCGTTGCTGATGCACAGATCTGCTCGCTCATTTGAGCTCGGCAGCATTTGAGTGTTACTGAATTGAAAGAGTGGGAGGAACTCCTAATAGCAAAGAAAATATAAACCTAAAAAGTACTTTCCCCGGCCCCCCTTTAGTCTGACCGGAAATCAGGAGATGAGCAATTACACGAAATAATCTGGGATGCATCAAGTGAGATGCACCAGAGCCGGTGGTCTAGGAAGTTTCAAGCCTTCGATTTCAATTCTGTAAACTGCACAATGTCGGGGGCTGCTGGGGACTTTTCGGTTTTAAGTTCCCTGCGGGCGAGGGCGGGGTCCCGGCGTTCCAACAAGCGCTGCGATGGCGTTTTTGAGCCGGACGCCTCGCAGGACGATGTCGCGGTGTCAGAGCCGTGCTGGGGCGGGGCAATTCCCCGCGCCCGAGGGGAGGAGCGCCGGGGCCCGTTCCCGGGGCGGGCTCTGGGTGTGTGTGACCGGCGGAAGCAGTCGCGCCGCGTCCGGGTCGGGTGTCGCTGGCGGGGCGATGCCGCTGGTGGTGCTGTGCGGCCGGCGGGGCAGCGGCAAGAGCCGGCGGGCGGCCGAGCTGCGGGAGGCGCTGGGCGGCCCGGAGCGGCCGGTGCACGTCGTGGCCGAGGCGGAGGGCGGCCGGGCGGCGCTGCGGGCCGAGGTGGAGCGGCGGCTGAGCCGGCGGGACGTGGTGATCGTGGACGCGGGCAACGAGCTGCGGAGCATCCGCTACGAGCTGTACTGCGCGGCGCGACAGGCGGGCACGCCGCGCTGCGTCCTGCACTGCGCCGGGGGCACGGGCGGCCCCGACGAGCCGCCCTTCGAGGAGCCCGACCCGAGCTGCCGCTGGGACCGGCCGCTGTTCACGGTGCGCGGGGAGGAGCCGCTGCCGCTGGGCGCCATCCGCGCCGCGCTGTTCGAGAGCGCCCCGCCGCCGCCGCACCGCGCCACCCGCACCCAGCCGCTGCAGTCCTGCGGCTTCCTGCACCAGCTGGACCGCGTCACCCAGGACGTGCTGGCCGCCGTGCTGGCCGCGCAGAGGAGCGGGGCCCAGCCCGGGGAGACCATCCGCGTCCCCGGCGTGGCCGAGGGGCTGGTGCTGAGCCGGCCCGTGAGCGTGGCCGAGCTGAGCCGGCTGCGGAGGCAGTTCATCAGCTACACCAAAATGCAGCCCAGCGATGAAAACCTCCCCCAGCTGGCCAGCATGTTCCTGCAGTACCTGAGCCGCAGCATCCAGTGAAGTGTCACCTGTGCCACCCAGCAGTGGCGGTGGTCCAGTCCCGAAGTACTCGCGGCAGTGAGAATGTGCCTTCAGGCACAGACCCCTCAGAGCGTGGGTCCCACCTGCTGGGGATCGGATCCCTTGGCAGCAGCAGCTCTGGGAAGATGGGCACCGTGTCCCTGCAGGAGCCGAGCCAGCTGCGTTGCTGGGAGGATCTCTAGGGAAGCACTTCCCACCCCTGCATTCTCCCCGCTGGCATCTTTCAAAAAGATGCTACTGGTGCGTGCCCAAGCAAGTGAAGTCTCCCGTGGAGACATAAACCCCACTAATCAAATAGTGTGACATGAAATTGCAAAACGTGGTGTCTGTAGGGAAAACTTCCCTTCACATTGGCATGTGTATGCCTGGAATAAGATTGTTTTTCCAGAGCTCCAGATGATGTCAAACTGCAGAAGAGGCTTCAGGTCCAGAACTGGAACAGGCTGTGTTTTTAGGATGTGACTGTTTCAAAAAATCTGACTGAACCCAAGAGAGACTTACAACTCTGCACTGCAAAAGGGTGCTAGCTTAACAAACTCAAGTTTCTCTGTTTCAGGTCTAATAATAAAATGTGTGCCTTAAATGGAGTAAATTCTTAATTTACCTGCAGGACTATTTTACTGAAATAACTTGCCATATCTTTTTTCTTCAAGGTCATGATTATATACCCTTAAAAACACAAATTGCTTAAGAATGAGTGCTCTCGTAAGAAAAATGAGCTAAGATGTCAGTGTCTGTTCTGTGTGAAACTCAAGTCTGTACCAGCTGTGATGGGTACCTGAGTTTCCCATAATTTTGGGTACAGCTTATATAAACTTCTCACTTTCTGATGGATGCTTCATTCTTAATTCTAATAAATGGTGGCTTTTGGTTTTAATTGTACATGTAGTGCTGCCTGTGAGGACAGGGTAAAGTGGGGGAGGAAGGGTTACTTCAGTTAGTGTCTACCTGACACACTGGCTGCTAAGGGGATTTATGCTCTGCAGAACTGAGAAATGACTACAGAAATGTTTTTATGTAAGTAGTGAAGTAGTTTATCTTACTAGTGAACAAGGCTGAGAAAACACTTCAACTATCTCAAAACTCTTGAGTTCTCACGGACTAAGAGTTGGTATTTCAAGGATGTGAGCACTTTCATTTAAAATCTGCTTTTAAAATTTCTCTTTAAAAAGTGTGTTGCAGTACCAACCACCAGACGATTGAATTCTTTCAACACGAATCACTGATCCTTGGTGATAAGAACAAACTGTATTTTGCAGTCTTAAATCAGCCTCTCCTCAAGCAAGAAACAAAATAATTTTGGACTCTGTAGAAACAATGAAAATCAGTGGATTTTCATCATCAGGAAGAGGGCACTGATGCAATGCAAGCTTTACTAGGGAAATGTGTATTCTTGCTCCTTAATGCAAACAGATAAAAAGGTGATGACATATCAGTCAATTATAGATGGCAAACTTCTGTTTGAACAATTTTAAATGTTAATGGCTTGCTTTCCACCCTTTCTTGGTTCTAAAGTTCATTACTGAACACTAAGTTGAGATTTCCTTTCATATCTATTTACAGCTAAAGAAAAAATCATACATCACTTCTGCTAGTAATTAATGTAGTAGTTGTTGTGTGCAAAGGTGTTAATAATTCTGTGTATGAAAATTTGACTATTTTTACCCCCTAATATGGTTCAAAGTTTACAGTAGGAGAAAGCTTACAGTTTGCTTTGCATATCCAGAAAGAAGTATCCACACAGGGTATTCTCTCCAGATTTCTTCCTCTACTTCACCTAGTTTTAAGCTGTTCTTACTGTTCTGGAAGCCATATCATTATTATATGGAAACTTAACCTCTGGGTAGCATAGCTAGTAAAGTTAAATGAATTATTTGGAAAGAGAGAAAGCAAAAATAACTTCAGTCCTTTTGCATTGCACTTTATTTAGGCTGCAGTTCCTCACAGGCCTCCTCTCATTTTTAGCCCTGGCACCTGACACCTCCATCAAAATTAGTTTCAACATATAGAAGTGTAGGAAGCCACGCAGGCAGCCAGAGGGTTTGCTGGTTTATTGGGTTTGGTGGTTGCTCAGGGAGGGCCTTAGTCACAGGAGGTGACTGAGATGTGGGCTGCAGTGGCGAGGGGGATGGATTGTCATCCACTGGATTGCCTTAAGCAGCCATGAAAATCCATCCTGAGGTCTCTCAAGCAGCTGTTGACATTAACCATTCCCAGTAATCCAGGAGAAAAAGCATGACCAGTTGTGTATCTGAGAAATCTAAACAGATAAGAGAAAGTCTCTGGCTCTGTGGGGCTGACATTTAGTGGATCTTAGAGAGATCCAGCAACAGGCCTGAAAAAGCATTTTCTTTCCAAGGGAAAACTTCTTACTTTCTAAAGAGAACAATCCTGTAAACATTTCATGTTCTCAAGAAGGTTTTTGGTAGGAATTTGTAAGCACCTTTTAGTTTTCAAAATAACAGCTGCTGTTTTCTCACTTTTACTTTGTTTGTCATGTTATGTTTTCAAAATATGCTCTGTCTCATCCAATGGTGGTAGAGAGATGTTGTGCCATTTAGCCAATTAAGTAGCTTTTAGTGAAACACCTTATAAAAGGGGTAGAAAATTTGAATAAAAGAGCCTTCCGATTCTTTGGAAATTGGAATCTTTTTATTTCATGCGCCACAGCGACACTTCCTCTACACAAGCAGTTATTGGCTGGCAGCTATAATAAATTATTATATTACATGTTTTAAGATTGGGAAAACTTTTTGCAAGACAGCCTTAGAGCATCACATAATCTCTTTACATCTCACTTATTTCCTGTTACATTTAGCTTTCGAGGAAGCCTTGACTGTTAAAATGTACATGTAATAGAATTTCTTTGACAATTTTCTTTCTTCTTTTTGTTAGTGGTTTGCCTCTTATGGTTATCATCCACAAGTCCTGGTGTGGAGCTTGCAAAGGTAAGTGCATTGAATACTAGAGCTTGCTGAAATTTCTAATGAACCTTTGTGTACAAATCCTGTAGCCATGAGAAATGTGAACTTTGCATCCAAAATGTAACTAATGGTATTTGTATTTCATTGAGAGTGGCATAATATGGCAGTGCCATAGCAAACAAACAAGCTGGATGTGTGGCTAAGTCTTAAAGGATGAGGTAGTTGAGTGGGAGTGGTGGTTTACAACAGGATTTCTGCTTCTCTTGCACTGCATCAAATATAACCACCTGTGCTTGTTGGACAGGCTTCATCCCATGGCTGCCCAGCAAGAATTGCTTCAGGTACCTCCTGTTCTGTGCCTGGCTGGAAGGGTTGGATACATATATTGCATTTACTCATTGCTCATTGAAAAGTGCCACCTCTCCAGAGGGAGGGATGGAGATTTTGATTCTGACCTCAAAATCTGAAATATTTTCCACTGTTTTTACATATTTTTAATATTCTTATTTGTATTTTTTTTTCCTTAGCTTTAAAGCCAAAGTTTGCTGAATCCAAGGAGATCTCTGAACTTGCCCATAATTTTGTCATGGTCAACCTTGAGGTAAGCTGCCTTTTGCTCTGTATCCGTGTTCTGCCTCATAATGAAGCATTTGGAATCTGACTCAACTGGTTGCATCCTGTTTTGTGTACATCCTAAATCCTGCACTCCTGAATAGGCATTCAGGATTGATTGATAGAACTCATTGTTTTAAAAAGACTTCAGTCTGGCTACTTTAATTGTGTTTATAAACCTGGCTCTCTGCCATTGTCTTTTTAACAGTTTGTACCTTGTGTGATTCAGTTGCCACAATAAAGGAATTTATGTTCATTCTGTCAGTACTTATCAAACATTCCTATACCAGAATGAGGTGGGTAATGTAAATTGACAGACCAGAAAAAATACTATTATTTTCACAAAGGATTCTTATGTAGGTAAAAATAAGCTATTTTCTTTTGAGAGTGGAGGATACTGCAGTCACTTAGGATCTGTTCAAGATGTAAATTGCTCAGGGTAGTAGGAATCTGAAGGCAGTAACTTGTTTCTGTAAAAAGCACTGTGTTTTGTTAGATATCTTGCTAGTATCTTCCCTCTCTCCTGCCTTGCTGTGTAGGATGATGAAGAGCCAAAGGATGAAGCCTTTAGTCCTGATGGAGGTTACATTCCCAGAATCCTTTTCATGGGTAAGGTATCCACAGCTGTGGTGTCCATTCGCTGCACTGGGTTTTTACTCTTTCCACCTAAATTTCCTGTTGGATTTCTTGTTTCATAGACCCCAGTGGAAAAGTCCATCCAGAAATCATAAATGAGAGAGGAAACCCCAGCTACAAGTATTTCTATACCAACGCTGATCAAGGTATGTGCCAAGTAGTTTGAAGTGCATTTTTAGTGAGATGAAGCTTTGGCAGTGGAAAAATGATGGTACTTTAAAGTATAACTGGGAGTGGCTAAATACAGTGTGAGTGAGTGGTTCTCTAATGCCTGAGGAACCATATTCAGAGTCATGATCCACCTTAATATCTACTAGAAGTCTGTAGGGCCTAATTTTTGTCTCCAGTTGTGGCATGGGAAATCATGGAATTCACATGATCCAGCTACACATAGCTGGGAAAAGTGTGCACTACTGGGTTTTTTTCTTAAGATTAATCTGTAGATCTACAACTGTGTTGTTTTAAAACACTTTCATTACCAGTTCACCTTGATGTTTTCACCCTGAGATTAATAGTTGGTATCTCTCTGTGTAATCTTTCAGTTGTCCAAGGAATGAAGGAGGCCCAGGAGAAGCTGACAGGCGATGCTTTCAAACAAAAGCACCTGGGAGATGAACTATAATGAATACACTGAATGGTACCTTTTCATCACCTCAAAACTAAGAGGAAACGATTAAACAGACCAAGAATGTAGATGCACTGAAGGGACATAATTCCCCTGTCAACAATGTTAGGTTAAACCCTGTTAGGAGTTCACACACACACAAAAGTTACAGTACAGTGTTTTCTCTGCCTGGCAGTTTGCACTGTGATGGTTCTTTGCAACTGGGTAATGTGCAAACACATCTCTTTGTGTGTTTGAGCAACCACTAATATTTGGTGTTAAAAGGGAGGTGTGTAGGGAAAACATTATTTGAGGACAATGTGATGGGAAAAACTAGAAGTAGCCATCATTTTGACACTTAATCAGGGTTGAATCTCTCTTTTCTCACTGGTATTACGTGATCCCATAGTTTTTACTGGGCATTCCCATCACTGGGGCATGTTCCTGGGCCAGTTGTTTTCTAGATATCCAAAACCATGAATTCTGCCACTACACCAAGTAGAATACATTTCATGAATGTCCAAGTAGCATGTGAATTATCAGCTCTGCAAATGTATTTTTGTGTAAAACTGTGTGATTCATCTTTATTTGCCTTCGGGCAGAAATGTAACTTTTTCCTTATGCACTCACCTTTTGATTGTTCCATCAAGTGAGGGTGGGTTATGTTGAAGCTTTATGGGGTTTCCCCTTTTATTCTTTGAATGTTTTTGGTGAATGCCTTGCCATCACATTGTACTGTATTTTTGTACCAGGGTGAAAAAATTAAACCTTTTTAAACATAAGCATGCAGAGAGTGTTTTGTGGTTAAGGGCATAGCTTTACATTCTTAAGCATGGGGGGTTATATTTTTGTTTGTGTTGCAGTGGTTATTAATGTTGACTTCAGTCACAGCTGAAGGTTTCTCCTTTGTATAATTAAAAAAGATCAATTGTTTTACCACATTATTACAATTCAGCTATTCTTAACACTACCCACACTGTTGAAGGCAAGGTGTTTATTTACTGGGACTGAAAAGAAGAATAGAGGGGAGTAAGATCAACCCTCTTGACCTGCTGGGGACACTTTTTCTAATGCAGCCCATGCTGTGGGCTTTTGTCACATGAGTGCATTGCTGGCTCGTGGTCAGCTTATTCTCCACCTGGATTTCCATATTCTCCTGTGCAGCAAAACAGATTTCCAGACTGTACTGGTGCACAGGTTGTTCCTCCCCAGAAAGGACTTTGAGTTTCCCTTTCTTGAACTTCCTGACTAACCTCTCTGCCCATTTCTCCAGCCTGTTGAGGTCCTCAGTGGCAGCACAACCGCTGTTACCTGCACATCAGCTCCTCTCTCCAGCTTTGTATCATCTGCCAGTTTGCTCAGTTAGGTGTTAAAAATTACCAACCAAGGGTACTCCACTAATGATGAGCCCCTCTCAGCCCAGCAGTTCTGCCAGTTCTCCATCCACCTCACTGCCCATTTATTTAGGTTGCGCTTCATCAGTTTGTCTATGGGGATGCTTTGGGAGACAATGTTAAAAGCCATAGTAAAGCCAAAATAAACACTCCCTACTGCTCTCCCCTCAGCCTGCCCATTAGTCATCTAAAGCAAAAATTCCTGTCCAAAAGGCACTTGCCATAACTTCTCATAACAAACTCAGAGATAATTTTCTACATATACTTTTCGAAGAGCTATCTGAGGACATTAGGTGGGGAAAATTGTTTTATACAATAAACCCAGCTTGTCTACTGAGTCAATTTTTACTGTTCAGCAACATTAGTTACTTTCCAGACCAGCCTGTCTAAGGAATTTTAGAGAGCAAAACTCAACTGGGCACTAAACGACAAGGACTCAGAAGAAATAATGGGGTAATTGCACATTGCAATTATCCTGCTCAGCTGCTGAAAGTTAACTCTACAGGTTTTATCCTCCGCTTCTCTTGCAAATTTTCTAATAAATTAATGACAGAATTGAACTCAGCAGCTACTCTCAAGTCATAACAGCCTCAAAGTAAATCTGCATAAGCCTTAAGAAAGGATTTGTGTTGGGCAAAATACTCCTTTTTTTCCCTCAGCTTTATGAGTTGATCAAATAAATAATAGTTCCTATCTGATGCTCATCAATTTAGATCTTAAGATTGACGTGACTAGAAAGTCATTGCTATGGCTTTTTTACTTGCCACCAGGGGGAGGACTCTGCGTGTTCATCGGGGATAGGATTCAACAAATCTTAATTAAAAAACAATCTCTGATGCAAATTAGCAGGGTGCACCTCTGTGGGTTTCTATGCACAGTTGTGCAACAGCTCTGCCCAGCTCTTATCTCTGCTGTGAAGCTGCAGCCTGTGAGATGTACAGAGTGTCCTTTTCTTTGTGAAGTGCTCTGATGTCTGAAGCAATGGGGCCTCAAAGTAATTTTTATATAGTTCTTCACCCAGAGACATCTCCCTTCAGTGACAGGTATGGGAAATGTGCTTCATCCTTTACATTTAAGACCACCCTGATTCAAAGTTATCCTCCTTCATGTGTTCTCTCATGCATCTCCTCTCCTTCAGCACTTCATGCCTTCCAGACTTAGTACCATGGAATGAAAAATTTATTTCATGACCCTTTTTCCTTTGTTCCTTTGACTGCCTCCTTTCTCTCCAATCCTTTCTACCCTCTGTATGTTCAGACATGGTGAGCTGGTACAGCCTCCCTGCCCTTTCTTCCCTTTGCTCTTTCCTAGACCATGCTTTTGTCCTCTGTAGCAGGATGCAGCTTGGCACTTGCTGGCCTGCTTGGTGTCTAGCTGGGGTCTCAGTAGAATATGACATAAGTGCTGTCCCAGCTTGATTGCTAGGGACAGCTGGTTAACTTGTATAAAAGCTGTTCCACGTCTCTGGATTGCAGGGTGAACCTACTTTTGAGCTTTCACTCAAACATTTTTCCTACCTGTTAGTTTTATACCTGGACTTTTTTTTTTTTTTTTTGCTATCTCCTACTGCAGATTCTGTACATCCTTCTTCTTTATAATCTTGATAAGATGGTACAGATGGCTGGCATTTTCTTCTGTGCAAAGGGATCCACCCAGCAGTTGCTTTATGTGTGTTGCATGACTTTATGCACATAAGCAAGTCCCCAGGGTTTAGAGAAGCTGCTTGCAGGTCAGTGTTTGCTGTAGTTGTGTTTAAAGTTAATGATACACTGCAGCACTGCTCAGTAACCAAGGCCTCAGATTAGTTTGCCCCCATCAGCTTTGTTTCTTGTGCAGTCCATCTGTGTATGACTTGCAGTAACTTACATAATAACTTCTTTAGATGCATCTAGAAATCGCCTTGAATTCTCAGCTTCTCCTCCTATGGTGATAGAAAGCCCAAACACGCTTCAAAATTCTTAGTATAGACCCAGAGAACTGCCAGGCCTAATCAGTCTCATGTAAACAAACATGCTGTCAGTTCCCTTCTCCCACAAACAACCTACAAAGGAAAATACCCCAAAGTTAATTAAGAGAATGCCTGGATTGCAGCTCCCATCTGGCTGCCTGGGAGCAGAGGTTGCTTTGTGCACCTGAGGCTGGGCAGGATTTGAGGAAATGTCAGCTGGAGACTCAGGAAACCTTTCCTTTGCCACGTTTAACAGCAGGGAACAAAAGTGCAACAACCAAGAATGCCTGCATGGCCAGAGTGTCCCATCTGTCATCCTGGCATGCTGAGTTTAGGAGTCATCTACTTCAAACACACTTTTGTCCCCGTGGCTGTCTGCCTGCCACTGTGTCTAGCTTGTATCAAACTGCTAATGAGCTTCATTCACTCGGAGCTCGCTTAGAGCTCCTGTTATGAATAGCTCTGAAGTGAAATATTATTAAAACCCTGTGCATACGAGTTCATATATCCTTGGAGGTGACGAAACTTCTCCTAACTTTTGGCAAGAGGAGAGGTATCTGCATTTATGTTATGCTGTGGTATTTATTTGCAGCTGACCTGCTATTATGCCTGCTTGGGTCTGCCCAGCCAGGAGAACCACTCCAGGGCTATTCCTTGACAACCGTCGCTATAGGTGGATCAAAACTTGAGGCCTGAGGATGGAGATTCGGAAAGCAATAAAGATGGAATTACTCTGAACAGAGCTCTCTCCAGAGAGCAGGATGAAAAGGGGAAGTCACTGCAAATTCATGCTCGTTTCAAAGACAGCAAAGCCAAAGATGAAGTTTCTGTAAAAGGTTGCATCCCCTTTCCAGACAGCTGTGTAAGTTGTCTTTGGCACTGACTGGAGAGGGAAGGTTGCTTCCTGGAGGGAACCAGGAAGCAATAATGAAGATCTGTCTAAATGTTAAAAGCCACTTTGTCTCAAAACTATTTGGGATATTAACCAATTCCCACTTTCCTCCTCAAAGAAACAGGTGCTGATTGGTTAAGCAGTTAGTCAAATAAACTCAGTTTGCTTTTCCTCTCAAAGTTTGTCTAGAGTAAGGTGTGGCTGTGCACAGTTCCCAGGCCTGCCATTGTCCAGGGAGCACCACTCCTGCCACTGCAGCGCCAGCCTGGTGCCACCACGTCAGCACCATCTGAGGAGGAGGAATCTCCACTGACAAGTGCCAGCCAGCCCCTTTGACCTGTGACAGGCAGTGGGAACCAGGGCCAAAACTAAAGTGGTCTTCTCCAAGCTGCGAAAAATGTCCTGGCACAGTTTTGTGATGGTGAAATCTGCAGTAAGTTCCTTTGATTAGGGACAAAAAAAAAATAGAGACCCCAAACTTCTCTGCTCACAACTATGCTGGAAGCAGGGACTGGCTGACCGGTGCTTACAGCATTCCAGGGTCTGACTCAGAACAGTGAGAGAGGCTGTTACACATCTTGCTGTGCTGGCTCTCAGCCCAGGATGGAGCAGAGACATCAGGAAAAGTGCAGGGAGCATGCAGGATGTGGGAAGCAGGCAGGGTACGATCCAGGCATGGGATCTCAAGTGGATGGGTGCTGCTTCGATGTTCTGTTTTCCTCCAGCCAACACAGCAGTCTCCTCCACTATTTCCCATGTCGCTGCTGTGATGTGGGGAGTGAAGGGGAGCCAACTTCCTAAAGTTTCCATGCTCTCAAAGGGTCATGATCCCATTGTTACTGCTCCAAGTCAGGGCAAGGGAGGAGCTGGGGCAGAGCTGAAGGGGCAGGAGTGTGTGGACTGAGTTTGGCTAAGGCTGTAGGTAACTGGCTGTTGATTAGATATCATTTGCTCATATACACTCTTTTTGGACCATTTTGCACATGCACAGCATGGAGTAGGTCGACGTGCTGCAGAAGTATTAATTGATAAGAACTGCAGATGTTCTCCCTGCTTTTTGAGAGTGCTTCAGGTCACAACACAACATGCTGTGCATAAAAGAAGCTGCACTGGCAGCACAGTCAAATTTGGATGTCACTTTATTGTGCTATTTCTGATATTATGAACAGTGTTCAAAGAGCCATTTGTGAGGATTTGGGTACATTAGGGCTGTTAAAGGGAATGAAATTCGCACACATCCTGGGGACATACATGCTCTTTATTCCACACTAAAGTGGAGAAGCACCTGGGTGAGTGCTGCCTATTCAGATAAGGAGGATTTTGTTTGTGAGTGGCATGATTTTACCTGGCTGCCCTGGACAACAGCTGATTTAAGTGTTTTGGTGCTGCTCTTGCTTTAAGAATAAATAAATCAATACGTAAATTGATAAATGTATTTTTTAAAATTCCCTTTTTAGAAAGGAGGGTACTGAAAATATTAAATTTGTTTCTTTAGATCAATTGCACTGTGTGAGGATGCACTGTTTTGGATTTAAAATGTTGAGAGAGTAGTAGAGTATGTATATTGTGCTTGATAAATGTGCTCTCATGACTGCTGTGAGAGAGTGAGATAGATCCACATGTCAGAAAACAAGATAAAGCACAGCATCTGCTCTTCCCTTCCATCTCCGTGTGCTTGTGGGAGTTCTTTCCTGTTTCCTTATTTCCCCATCTATAAATCCAAAATAACAAAGACCTCCCCCACTGGAAGTTGTGTAAGCAATTCATGACCGCACAACATTAAAACCTGGAAGGGAAGAGCACTAGGAGAGCAAAAAATATTCGCTCCATAAATTATAGAAATATGGATAAACAAAGTGATAGACAGCAGAAATCACTACATATTCTCCTGTCTCCTAATTACCTGCATGCATCCCTTCTTTTGGTTATCCCTGACTAAGAAAAGGCTTCTATGTCAGCACTGGCTTTTCAGGGGTGGCGTGAAATCTGGAAAAGCCTTTGGAAATTAGGATTGAACAGTGGCTCTGTGCTTGTGACTGTGGTTATGGGATGTCAAATCAGGTGATCTCTACCAGATGCCCTAGTGAGCCTGTGCCTTAATGTGTCCTTTGCACCAAAGGTGCAGATATGTGCCCTTGATCCGCTGCATTCTGTGTTGGTGCTTTATAGGGCTATGGGATCACAATGGTTTTCGAGACTGAGCATCAGTCAGCAGACAGAGAAAAGCTCTACCCTTGCTGGGTTGACAAGAAGTCAGGTTTTGGCAAAGGCAGAGATCACCTATCCCAGAGCAACAAGAGGATTGCAAGGAGCTAGAAAGGCTTTTGTAGGTGTCAAACCTGCTAGGCTGTCTTTGAAATACTTGTAATGAGTTTGGGATTTTGCTTTGCTGTTGATTCTTTCTAGTTGCCTACACAAAGCTGATACCTTGCTTCAGGCTTAAATCAGGGCCTGGCTTATATAACAATAATTTTAGTTGGGGTTTTGATGGCAAATACACATTTTCATTCTAGATGAGGGTAGAAAATTACTCTGATGTTGGGTAGAATTGTCCCCTGGGCTACCTAGCACATAGCTCAGATTTGAGTAAAATGGAGAAGCTGTACGGCATTTCTGATCTGCAGAGAGAAGAGGTGTTCCTTACAGCTGCTCAGCATATCTCCTATGATTGTTCCTAAAATGCTCACCTTGGCTTTATGCTAGTTATGTAGCCCTACTGTGCTCCCTGGCTTTCTACATTCTCATGATACTGGGAACTAGTCAACTGCCCGGGGCAAAATGCAGCAATAAATCAATTGTCAGACTCCTTTAAATAGGCTGAACTGTTATAAAGCTCAAGCTCGTCCAAGGGCTGGGTGACCTACGAGCCAGTCTGAAGATCACTGAAGATCAGAGCTGAGCATCAGATGCTGAAGGCCACTAGATGTGCAAAAAGCTTTTACAAGTGGACAAAACAATCCCTGTCCTATGTGGGCAGTGTCCAAGTTGAGTCAAAGTGCTGCACATCAAACAAAAGGCATAATGAGACTGAGCAGAAGGCAGCAGCGCTCTGGGGGATGTAGCAGAACGAAGACACATCTGCAACCCCAAGTTTTAGGGGTGCCCTGAGTTCAGAGGTACTCCCTGAAGACAGAAACCCTGCAAATCCAGTACCTTCAGGTGGCTCCTGCTCTGGCTTCCCCCCACAAGGAGCCTCTCTCCTGGGGCCCAAGACCCCTGTGTTTGTGCTCAGGCACTTATTAAATCCTGCCATCTTTGCTGGTTGTTAGAGAAGCACCTTGTTAAGCACATAATGTTTAACATGTTTTAACAAAACCAATATTTTGTTCGTTCTGTCTAGGGCATCACCTCTGAAGGCTATTTTGATTTCCTGGCAATGAACACAGTCAGGCCTCTCCGGGGTCTGCAGGGTTTTAAAGCCAAGAAGGTCCACCACAACCTCTTCATCAGACCTCCTTCATGAGAGTGACTTAGATCGCAGCCACTACTTCAATTTTTGTCTTCTTACCAGTAGAAATGTAGTGCCTGATGCCACAGCCGCCATCACTAGGCTTCAGAGTTAACAGTTCTACCGATGAAAATCCCAGCCCGTGCGGAAAGTGCGACAAGAATGGCAAGTTTGGGTCGTACCCGGGATGTTTTCCCTGCCCGCGGGGGCTCCAGGAACGCCTGAGGCGATTCCCATTCCCGCGTTCCCCCCCGGCCCCCGCCCCCGCCCCGCCGCGCTCCGCCCCCGGGGCCGCCCCAGGTACCGGCGGGGGGGCGGCTCCCCCCACGTGAGCAGCGACCGCGGGACCGCTCGGCTCGGCTCGGCTC
>VZRF01013261.1:271868-327034 GCA_013396875.1 Vireo altiloquus | reverse complement strand
CCCGGCTCCGTTCGGCTCGGCTCGGCTCGGCTCGGCTCGATTGCTTCGGCTTGTCCCGGCTCCGTTCGGCTCGGCTGGGCGCCGCCGCTCCTCCGCCTCAGGTAAGAGCCGCGGCCCCTCTGAGGGGGCTCCTCCCGCGCCGTCGGGGCTGCCTTCCCTCGAAGGTGACGGGGAGAGGGCTGACAGTGTTCCGCGCCTCATGTCCCCACCGGCACCCACAAACTCCTCCTGCCCTCCTCGCACCGATCGTCGGGGCTGTCCCCGGGCTCTGCGGGACGGGAGCCGGGGCGGGCGGCAGGCGGTGCCCGGCAGGTGAGCGCCGGGTGAGTGCTCCGTGCCCCGAGGTGTGGTGTAACGGGCAGCCCTCGGGAGCGGCGGGGCGGAGAGGGCAACAGCAGTTCCATCTCTAAAATAAACATTTCCCAGCAATGAGAGGCGATATAATATTGCTTTATCTCTAAAATACCCTCAGCCCCACGGGGGGGAAGGCAGGAGAGCGGGGCCTTCCCGGCTGTTCTCCAGCTGGTGCGTAACCCGCCCGTTCCCGTCACTCTGGGCAGTGCCCGGCTCGGGGAGGGGGAACAGGTAACAATAACCCGAGTGCTCGGCGATGGAGCACTGCCGGGAAACGCGGCACCCGCTGTCGTCGTGGCTTCTCGGGGCAGGGCAGGGACCCACTGCTGCCGGGCTGCACAGCCCGCCCCAGCTCCCATCGCAGAGCCGCCTTCGCAGAGACTTGGCGGTACCCACACTGCCCTATAGCCCTGAGCAGCGAGCCCACCGCACAAAGCCAAATGAATCCATCTTCTAATGTAGTGCATAAAAAGTATAAACTCTCCGGTTTGTCCAGTTTATGCTATACAAAACACATGTGGTATTTTTTTTTGCCATGCGTTCTGAGACGACGCGTTGGTTTTCCCCGCTGTTTTCTCCGTGCTCGCCAGCAGCCCGGCAGTGTCGTTGATGTGCGCTGTAACATCAGCCTGTGGGACTGCAGCGGTATCCCCAACACCGGCACCTTTTTGCCTCCCAAGGTTCTGTCTCCACGCTATCCTTTCCTTCTTTCAGGCAACGACGTGTTGTGTGCTTGTGCGGTGCATCAGGTTGATCTGACCGAAATTAAGTGTAACTTGTAAAAAAAAAAACCAACCAACCAAACAACCCAAAAACAACCAAAAAAACCCTGGGGGTTAATTTTAACCTGAATTTTTCCATATGTCCTGAGACAATATAAGATCATGATCTCAGAACATGTTTCTATGAAATTCTTTGGTGACAAATCTGGTTTTGACTTCTGCTTTGTTTGTCACTTATTCCTCCCCCAGTGTTGCACTCTCAGTTGTGCAAATAACAGTTTGCAGGGCTTCAGAGTTGCCTGGATTAGCTCTGAGTTCCAATAACATCCTCTTGTGAATGACTTTTTTTTTTCCCTCCAAAACTTAAAATGTCCCTGGAACTATAATTTCGATCTGTGTGTTTGTAATTGTACCCAGATCACTGGAGCACTGGTATTGGGTTATAGAGGGTACAAAATTAAATCCATACACTTCTGTATGGAAGTGTATAATTAAAAGGATTTTATTTCCTGTTGTTTGTGCTTGCTATCCTGGAGGTGGTTGTATGTGCATTTACTGAGGCTTCACTGCCTTCAGGACAGTTTTATCAGAACAATTTATAGGATAAGTCAGAAGAGAGACAAATAAACCAATATTAAAAGCAAGCTTCCTTTGCAATTTTGACGAAGTTTTGCTGCCCTCTTTGCAGACCCAATATATTTTTGGGTGACAAAATGAGAAGACTTACTAGCTCTAGGTTTTAATAGCAATAGTTCTTGTGTGTAGCAAAGCAGTGCATTTAGTATTTGTTCACATGATGGTGGTTGTCACTGTCATGCAGTAGTCATGTTAGCTGCATAGTTCAAAGATGGTTTTTCCTACCTTCATTTTCATGTTTCCATGCAGCTCCAGATTAAAATGTGCAGGTCATAGCATCACAGTTCAGCATCTTGCACCACACTGGCTGGTTGTAGTGCCAAGGACGAGCTCTCATGTCCACCTAGCCCTCCCCAGTAGGTCCATATCTATTCTCTGTTATTGGCTGAGCTGAAGTAGGGGTTTTTGAGGCAGTTCTCAAGGGCTAATGCTGAGAAATGTCCTGAGCTGGTCATTTCAGGTATGCTTTTTGCTGTAAAAATGTATCTTGTATGCTTCAGATTCTGCATATTTATTGAGCTCCTGGAAATATGTGCTTAGCTTAGTGCAGTAGTGTTTGATATTTGACATAAGCAATAAGATTTATGTTTGAAAGCATTAGCTCATTAAAATATGGGAACTGTGAGGGTGCTTGTTGTAATCCCAGTTAGCAGGTGGCTTACTTTGCAGTATGGGAGAACATCCTAGCTCAGAGCAATGAATTAACTTATTCATCACAGATTTTCTACTTGAATAGGAGAAGAAAGGCAGCAAATTAAACTTCTGCACTGCAGAGGCATCTGGAGCTGGCCCTGTTTCTCTGTGATTCTGGTTTGCAGGTGGTTTCTAGAAGACAATTCCAGTCTCTGGTCACTTGATTTGGTCAGGACAGCAGCTTGCTTTTACCTGTAAGTGAAAGATTTTAGACTCAGTGATGCAGAAAAATCTGTAGCTGTCTCCTGCTCATCGGTGGAGGTGTGTATACCTGCACATGGCCTCACTCTAGCTCCAGATAGGGTGAGTTCCATCATATACTTGAAATTTCCTTATCTTCCACCACCATAGGAGGGCATGGTCATGGCTTTCTCTATGGAGGGCTGTATCCCAGGGCACAACATGCCCTGCCTTCCAGCTGGGGAAGGATCAGCAGGGACTCACATGTGTCTTGTAGCCGAGCTGGTACAGATTCCTCTTGTGTGTTGCTCTGGGTGCTTTTATGTCGCTGCTGCTTCAGTGTATTCAGCTGTGAGATACTCGGAAGTATTTCACTATTGCCAGTTCCTTCCTGAAGAAAGAGGCAGAACTGCAAGGCTGGAGATCGATGAGAAAGGGACTGAATTCCGGAATTCCGTTGTCTCAGCCGTCGCTGGGTGTGTGTGACAGGAAGGAAGGGCTTTGAAGACGGTGAGTTTTGTAACAGCCATCAACCTCATCAGTGTGCATTGTTCTCTGGGACAGGGCTGGATTCGGGGTCAGCCTTGACTTGCAGTTCTGTAGACCTACAAATTGGCTGGCTCCCGGACTCCAAAATTCAACAGAATATTCAGGGAATTGCGGAAATCTCTGCATCTGCTCTTTAGGGCATAGGGAAGCTAAAACTCCCTGTTCCATGCATCCTTTGGGAGAGAGCTGATCTGGGGTCAGTTGTTCGGGAGATTTACCAGCAGAGATGTTTTTACTGTTAAATATTTTTCCTATATTTTCTGGAGTAGTGTGCTTGCCAACAGGCATTGAACCATGTGATAGTAAGAGAGTGGTAAATACTCAACACTCATAGAAGAGAATAGAAAAGTGGGAACTTCTATTTCTTTAATTTTTTTTTGTCATCGTAGAATTAGAGTGACTGATTCCTCCTTTCTGAGAATTTTATTGTGGCTCTAAAGGATGTTGAATGTCGTGCAGGAAATGGGAGAGGCATAGCTTGATGTTTGACTTGAAGAAATCTTTCTAGCAACAGTTGAACCAAATGTAGTTGTAAGGTTAGATGGCAAAAAAGTGATGTCTGCTGGTTCTTGACTCCTGTTACACACCCAGCAAATTCTTAAAAACCTTTTTAAAAAAGCCTGTGTTCCCAAATCTAAATGGGTAATGAAAAGAAATAACCACTGACATTGCTTAGAGGTTTTTATCCTTTAGTTGTCATGCATATATTGAACTTTTTTGTAGCATGTAAATTCCAGAACAGATCCACTACAAGCATCTTCTTGTAAAGACTTCTGGACTCATTAATAAATGAATTTTATTAAAGATGAAGTGCTCAAGATGAAGAGCTCACATTTTTAAAGTGATAACCACAGACTTTCTGTGCAGAGAGTTGAACTTTATTTTTTCTAGATCTGTCAATTGAGTGGCATGTAGATGATACCCCAAAGTCAAGTTCTGGACAGTACTGAGTGAGCCAGAGGCTGTCACAGGGAGCAGCTGTTGCAGAGGGCAGTGCTGTAAGAGCAGGAGGAAATGTAACCGATGCCGAAAAATGCGCAATACTTTGGGCAAGGCCAAGCTGCTGTCGTGTTGCCAAGTGAGGTGATTGTCAATTGTGTGGATCCTGAGAAAGGATTTGTCTTTGATCCAAATTCTGGCCCAGAGTAGGTGGCTGCAGCCTGCTATTTCCATAAGGTCTGAGTTTGCCCACGTGTTTTGGCAGTCCCCACAAGGCAAGATAATGTAAGTCAGGATGACAAATGGTGCTGTACCCTGGCTTACTCGAGAGGAAATGCACCAGACACAAACTTGGCCTTTAGATTGTATTAGCTATGAAAAAGACAACTATATTCTGTTATGTTTTTCTGCTCTAAATCTGGAATAATTATTACTTTAAGGCAGTTATTTTTGTGTGGATGTGCTGTAAGTTCCTGATGCTTCCATGTCCTATTGCAGTTGCCTTTGCAGCACGGTAGACTTTGATCCAGGTTTTGTGCAAAACCCCTGTGTGTACAGAGGTATTTCAGCTGCTTCTTGGTTTCATTTGCTTTGCTGCCTTTCTGCAGGAAACGTGTAATGAATCCTATCTAAGGTTTTCCATCTGCTTGTGAGATTTATCTGGAACTTTAATTTTAGATTAGTAAAGATAATCTCCCTTTATTAAACTTTAAACTGATGGCTTCGAATATTTGTTTTTATCTTAATATCTATCACTAACTCAAGCACTGTTTCTGTTCTCTTTGTACACTACAGGACTTTCCTCTTTACCTTCGGCGGAGGAAGCTCAGCCCTTACACAGCACTGTGTTCCCAGCCTAACCTGCCTACCCATTATGCTCTTACTTAATATTCTTATTATCCATCTTTATCATAATCATTGTAATCCTTTTGCTTCTACATCACAGGTTCAACAGTGTGACCACTCTCTTGATTCATATACTCACAGCAAAGCCTTCATCTCTATCATGGATTATAGATCCAAATTGGTAACTATCGCTTGCTTGCAATGTTTATTAGCAGTTATGTTAAGTGCTTATACTCTGTTTTCTGCTTCTGATAAATCTCTCTTGTAGAACAGCATTTTTATAAGACTCTCTAAGGTCACAGCCTTATTTCCTTTATGAGCTTTATTCTTAGGACAGAACACATTGGCTGTAAAAAAATTCCATTCCTTGATAGAAATCTGGTTCAGAACTGAACTTAATTTTGAAAAAGAAAACAGAAAGTATTTATTTCCCAATGACAGAGCGCATAAAGGAGTGAGTTTTTACAATAGAAAATTGACATAGATGTGTAATTTGTGAACTAGAGTATTTTTGACTTAGATGCACTTTTTAAGACTTTTTTGGGGAAAAACACACAAGGTATTAATGCTTTTGAGAAGTTATGTTGCACATTAGTAACATCTTTCCATGGATTACTGTAGAAATACAGAGGTGTGGTTTCACCCTATCTGCCTAATTAAAGAAATGTGTGTTAGTGGATGATGATAAAACAGATAAAAGTCACAGTTAAATTTAAATTGTTACTGGTCCTAAATAAAACAAGACATATGTAGGAAATTCCAGCTTTGGCTTTAGAAGTGAAGCATATTAAAATATGTTTTTATTGCTAGAACTGCCCAGAAGTTGTAATATAGAGAATATACAGGTTCATAACAAGCTGAATTTGCAAATGTATCTTAGGGTATGTTTTGAAGTATAAGTTGCATCAGTGTGACCACGTTTCATAGTTAACTGGGGTGTCTGACAGCAGAAAAGGGGACTCTTTTCCAAATTCAGATTTCTTTCTCACACTGTTGTGAGAGAGAATGGGATGTGGAAAGAGCATGTCTGTGAACACACCCATGTGTTTACTAATAAAGAGACATGAAAACTTCCAAGGCAGTGATTGGATTTCTTGTTTCTTCTCTGTGAGAGATAAAGAAAAACAGCTCTCCATTAGTTTGTAGCCAAAACCACAAGGGCTGGTGACACTAAAAGCCAAATGTAGGTGTTTTTATTCTGGCAGTAAATGAATGGTGAGATACAAATCAGTTGATTTCTAGCTGACACTTTAAACTTTTACTGAAGTTGTCTGTGGGCAGAAAATATTGCAGACCAGGGGTTACAGTGACCACTTTCAGTGATTCCTAAGAGCAGGAACACTTTGATGTTTTGTGTTGCACTGGAAACCAGTTTGAGTCTTCACCATGGTGCTGGTCACAAATTGAGGAGCACAGCTGTATAGATCCATCTACATTACACATTTCAGTGAGCACTAAAACCAGCAAAGGCTGGATTCCCATGGAGGTGTCTTAGGGCAATAGGCTTTTTTTCTTTTAAACTTCATTAGACCTAAATAGAAACTAAAGACAGGAGAGCCACCTTGACCGAGGAATATATTCTTTGGTGGCTAATAAGCTCTGATTAAGATTTTATTGCTTTAGAGCATTTGCAGCATCCTGCTCTCATGTGGTTTCTTTGTCTAATAAAAGATGAGCTCACACTGCAGGCTTTTTCCTCAATAGGGAAATAATAAGGTACCTAAGAGCTACAAAACTGCCTATTCCCACAAAACTAGTTAGAAGTGGCTGTGCTTGAGACCTTGCTCACATTGCTAATGCACATGGGGGAAAAAGATTGTCAATATTGGTATGCTCTTAGATACAAAGAAGTGGGCTACCCAGGCAAAGAACTAAATGATGCAAGGTCTCGTATTGAAGTGCTCTCGAGGACAATCTGATTGACAGCTTTTCTCTCACCTGTACAACAGGTTTTATGCACTGTAGCTAAATCTTTCCTGTATAGGTATTTTATTGTGGATTATTCCAAGACAGTCAAAATGGAAACAGACACAAGTGTCTCCTTTGCCCCCTGTGTATTTGACCTGGTCTCCTATAACAGAGCTCTTCTTGGGCTGTTGTTTGTGTAAAACAGCAGAGATGCTGTTCTGTTTGGAGGCTATTTAAAAGAGCATCTGTGGCTGTGTGCCCAGGGAGCAGGGGTTGCACTGCCAGCTAAATGGCCTTGGACCAAGGAGGGAGGACAATCCCCTGGGAGCAATGGCTGTGCGAGCCTTTGGGTTATTTGGAAGGGAGCTGCCCGACCTCAGTATGTTGTCTCCATTTCCCTCTGCTGCAGAATCTCCTCCAGGTGCAGAGGGCCTGCAGGAGATATGATTTTGTGGACCTTTCTCTCAGTAGCATAGCAACTGCCACCACTTCCCACTGCTCTGTCCCCTCTGCTTGGCTCCCTAAGCCATGCAGGATCAGGAACTGAACCAACTTTACAAACAGCTCTGCAAAACAGGAGAAGCCGGAGGAGGATTTATTTTTAACTGGGATCTCTCTGTTCTCTGAACCAGCTCTCTGCAGGGTCCTCAGGGCTGACATGACTGGGGAGTGCTTGGAGCAGGAGTGAGACAACAGGTGGGGAAGAGAAAGGGAGGGGAGGAGAACCAGGAGAAAGGTCTGCAGTTTCCTGGCTTTGGGATTCAAAACACAAATTCAGGGGCAGCCCTGTGAACAGTTCCAGTCCACATGCTGGTGGAGCACAGCTTCAGTAATGATCTGCCATCAGAGGGATAATCAGAAATTAGTATGAAAGCCCTTTCAGTTTCACTCTATTCTCTAAAGGGGAAAGGGAAAAGTCAGATTTAAGCAAGGGGATGGAGTTTTCTTTAAAATTTTTGTGCTCTGACTGCCTCTGGTGATTCAAGGTGCTGACCTGCAGCATCTTCAGCCAACGTAGAGGCCAGCGAGGGTTGTGCTTCTATGACAACAGCCCCGCGTTCTGGGCAAGTATCATTTGATCTTATTCTCTGTGTTGTGCTTCTAACAAAGCTGCTCAAGCTGACCACATTCTGTAATTGCTTTTTCAGCTGAGATCTGAAAGTCACATTTATAGCCAGGTACAATTCTGATTAGAGCAATCTAGGAGGGTTAACAGAGGCAGCAGTGCTTCAGTTAAAAGATCAGCTTGGAGTGTGTGGATGGATTCTGGGAAGGCAGGAGTAGAAAGAAGATACTGATTCCTGTATGATTAGTGGAATACATCTTTGTTAAAGGTCTGCCTCTGAACCTTTATAAGACCAGGCTTCAAGTGATGAGGGTTTCTCACTATTTCCAGCCTATGTGACTGGAATGGAGAAGTAGATATTATAATTTTTTTCCTTCTTGAGCAAGTGCACAAGTGTTCTCGATGGCATTTGTGGAGATTATAACCTGTATGGGGAGGATAAATTACTCAAATAAAGAATTTTCTGTTGTCCAATGTGATGATGGTACAAATCAACTAATCACCTTATGCATAATTTTTACAATTGAGATTTCTAAGGCTAAAGAGGCAATGAGTGATTGGCCCGAGTGTGTGAATGGAAGTTAGTCAGATGTTGAATTCTTCATTTCAGAAATTCCTGCTATGAACCACAACACATGGGTAGAAGAGCTGTTTTCTCATACACTAATGAGAGGAAAATTTGTGCTTGTGTTTTCTGGAGTGCTTGCAAATGACTGTGGAGTCTGACCGAAGAGCAGCTGAAGTTCAGAAGAGAGTGTGTCAGAATTATGTATCCTGTATCCTACAGAGAAATATTTGTGGGAAGATATTACTGCATTCGGTGCAGCTGTTCACTATTGAGCTACTGATAAATTTCTTCAGAAACTGCCCTTGTGAATGCAATCTGTGAACGAAATATCTGCTGCACCAACACTTCCCTGTGTGAGAAAGTTGCATATGTTTAATCAGGGATAAACTGTTGTGCAAATTGTACTGAAGTTTAAAGTGGGTTGCTTTTTGTTGTTTCCCTTCTGTTGGGAATTCAAGTTAAATTGTCATCCCTATTTAAACTGCCTTGGGACAGCATTTTGGTTTATAGTTGTGAATTTTGAGCTATTTAATTTGGTTTTGTTTGGGTTTGTGGGGTTTTGTTGTTGGTTTTCTTCAGTGAATGGGTGAAGTCCTGTGCGCAGGTGAGACTTGCTAAGGAAAGTATTTGGGGACATGCTGAGAGTAGGCATTGGAGGGACTTTTGTTCCCAAAGGTGCCTATGAACTTGAGGAGAAAATTAGCTTACTTCTGTGGATGCTGGATGAAGGAGAGACTTCTGTCACTGCTCAGTGCCTTCTGACTCTGCACATGAGTAGCCCAGGCCCTGGTTTGGATGAGTAGCTGCTAATTAGACCCATGCTGTCATTGCTCCAGTTTGCCAACCCTGTGACTGGTTATAAGGAGCCAAGACCTTTGCTTATTTGATGTGTGGTAGTTTCAAACAGCATGAGAGATTAAAAGTATGGTATATCTGTTAAAAGTAAACAGGTTAAAAGGTTTCTTTTTCCTCCTCTGTAGTAATTTGGTCTGTGTAGTTGTGTTCTGTGCAGACAGAGATGAAAAGCTAGAGCCTTCCCTCCTCCACTGAGTGTCTGAGCTGCACACATTGCAGCAGCCAGGGCTGCTCATGGCCCTTGATAGTTTGTATTCTACCGTTGGTTTTTTTTTGTTTCTGGATCTAAAAGGGATAATTTATCCATTCCAAATGCCTGCCTGCCCACCGAGCACTCACATTTTATACAGTGCTGTTTATTCCAATCGCAGACTTGGGAGTAGATAGGTGTTCGATGGATCCAAAGTTTCTAGCTGAAATTCCTGTTTTTTTCATCTTTCCCCATTGCTTTTTTTTTCCTCTGTAAATCTTGAGGCTGGAACATTTCTAAGGATAAAATGGTGGTGATGCAGGCACTAGAAATGAAGATTTTCTGTAGCAGTCATACAAGCAATTATTTAGGTTTATTTACCTTGGAGGCTGCTTGATGAATTGTATGGTTGGATGCACTGTCAAAGATTTTAGTTCTTGGTTGCAGTTTATTGGAGCAACAGAAGTGGCACCCTGCCACTGGAGTAAAGAATTCTCTTTCCTCATGAGTATTTGAACAATCTGCAATAGCCATCTGTTATTCTGTTAAACACAAAGCAGTGCAACAGGTGTATTTCTTGGGTTTGGAAGTCTTACCAGCACGAGTGAACAATAAACATTTAAAGCCAAGATTTAAAAGAAGATTTCAAAGTGTGCTCCTCTTTCTTCAGCAGCTATAGTGGTTATGGCATTAGAAAGTAGAGAGATAACCTAAACATATGGTACACAGCTAAGGAAAACAAATGCTGAACTGCTCTTAAATATGTTCTTTTTCCATGTTTGTCATTTTCTTAGATGGCTTCAGTAACAGATGCCAGATTCAGGCAGAAAGATACTTCAGACCAAAATTTTGATTACATGTTCAAGCTCCTGATCATTGGCAACAGCAGTGTGGGTAAAACATCCTTCCTCTTCAGATACGCTGATGACACCTTCACACCAGCCTTCGTGAGCACAGTGGGGATTGACTTCAAGGTGAAAACAGTCTACAGGAATGACAAGAGGGTGAAGCTGCAGATTTGGGTAAGTGCCAACGTTTTCAAAAATGCTTTAGTTAATCCCAGCAAAGGTATGATGGTAAAAAATAGCTTGTTTGGGAGTGGATTTTTGGATTCATGTAGATTTTGATTGGACACAAGTTCTGTGTGGCTGGACCTTTGTGTCCCTGCAGTAAACTGGGTGAGTTCTCTTTGTGTTACTGTCTTGCTCAGCTGATGAGGGTCCTGATGTGGTCCAAGCAACTGCTCTACATTTGAGTGAACTCTACAGACAACTCACACTATCATTTTATGTCCTCTACGTAAGATACTTTATCTTCCTGTAACTCATGTACCTGCTCAGCAGCCTATTTCTACCCAATTTCTGCCCCATCTAAGAGCTTGGTCTTCTAATTGATCTACATACGCTTGATTTATAATTATTCTTTAATAATTGCATTTAAATGTAAAATTACAGTAATCACATCTGGGTTTTTTATTTATCATGGTGATCTTAAATAGTGAGAATCTAAAATGAGGTGCTTTTTTTTTGTACTACAGATACATGATTCCATTTATTTCTGTGTTGCTGGGTACAAGGTACAACAAATTATTAAATAAAAGATCCTTTTTGTGTTGTAAAATCATGGTATTAAAACTAAGGTAGGTCACCTGACATGAAACTGATTTGATTTAGCGTTTTGGCAATAAAAATGTTTTTACTTCAGGCCCTATAAGCAACAAAAGGTGATTTCCATTTAGTTGGTTTTTCTGAATTTTGGAACATGAAATTTTCTAAGAAGTTGTGTAAAAGCAAAAGAGAAGACACCAGAAAATATTAGGGTTTTTTTAAAAGATGCTGTGATTAAAGTGAATTAAGCAATAATCTTAATTAAATCTGTTAGAGGGCTTTGGGGCAAAAAGGGCTTCAATAAACTTAAACTTCTTATTAAAAGAGATGTCACATGGATTCCTCAGAGGGCGCTGTCTATAGGACCTGGAATATTTGAGTTACTGTTGATTGGAGTTAATGTTGATTTAACATTCATTTTTAATAAAAGGTACATCTAAGTGTTGGACAGTTTCCAGAGTAACTTGTGTTCTGTTCTCTCTTTTTGCATGGATCCCTGACATGAGTCATGATTCACTGTGTACATCTATCAAAACCACAGGATTTGAAAGTGTTTCTCTCCTGCCTGTCCTGAGATTAAAGTTGTAATTTCAATGTGTTCTCAGGGCACATGTAGTAATAGTGGGGTCGACTAGCATACCAGAATTGTGGGTTCCTATGTGTAGGAAGGAAGAGTTTTCATGCCAACCTGTCTTCCAATTGCTTTTTAAAATTATTTACAGCTGCTGTTGAGTTTCTGAGAGTGTAGGACTCTGTGGCTCCATGGAATCCTTTGCTCTGACTTACAATTTTCCAGTTAGGTTAATATTTTTTAACATTATGCTACCTCCCCCTAAGTTTGGCATTAAGCTTTATCTGAATCAGGTTTAATGTGAAACTAAGTGAAGAAAGAGAAGGTACAAGTGTTTGACTTAACCACTTCAAATGTTTTTCTAAAACCCAGAGAAAAGCACTTCTAGGAACCTCTGATGTTCTCTTCTCCACAGACCCAGGGGTTTTCAGTTCAGGGGTGCTTGTGGAGCTCTGAAGTGAGCACAGCTGTGGCACTGGAGGTGCTCAAGGGCTGTGCCAAATAACCTTGCTCTGTGTTCTGCAAATCTCAAGGTGAGAGGGAAGTTATTACTGCTCTGCTGTGATCCAGAGAGAGCTCTGATCAGTGGGATTTTCTTTACATTGCCTGTTGCCTGTGTTGAACAGGGTATTTGGGGACCCCAGCTGCAAAGAGTTCCTTGTGTTGTCTTAAAGCACAGAAAAACTCACAAAGCTTCAAGGGCCGAGCAGCTGCATGTAAAGACTGACAGCTGTGTCAGTAAATGTCGCTCTGGCCTGGCTCATGGTTTTGTTTCTCCAGCAGAAGTTGATGAGCATTTTAAAGCCAGAGATCTTGCATTTGTGTTTGTGCTGAGTTTGAGGAAGTCTGTATTTTGTGAATCAGGATTTGACAAGCTGTCACATGGAACGATCAGAAAACAGTGCTCCTCTGTTTCATTTTGGTGCCATTAATGGGCCTCTTGCTTTGTTGGCATTAACGCCTCAGTCACCCAAATTGATATTTTTATAATCAGTTGTGCTTGTGACTAAGCAGGCTGGGAAATGATCTGCTTTGAAAAGACTTGAAAGGAATATCTCTTTAGCTTGAGAGGATCGAGACATAGCGAAGATATTCATGATGTTCTTAAGGTAGAATGACAGCACTGCTGCTGCATATGGAAACAGTAAAATGGCCCAAAGCTGGGTTTATGAAATAATGTTTTGTAGGCTTTTTTTTCCCCCTTTCTTTAAAGAACTCCAAGATCAGTTGTCTGTGGTTTAATTTCTAATATTTTATCTTGTTTAAGAATGGTGGTGTTGTGTTAATAGAATAAATTAACTTTATTGTGAACATTCATTTTTTATTTGGACAAGGCTTAATAATTTAGTATCTAATTAAAAACATTATTTACACAAATATATTCATATATTATATAGATATTTACGTATCTACATAAATTAAATTCTTGGATTTGATTTTTTTATGCCACTGCCATCTGTAATTATACTTTCATATAAAGCATCTTCCTTATGATTGGTTTGTGAGGAGCCAATTTAAAATTTTCTCTCTGCATTTCTTGAACAACAGTTTTGTATTCCCAGAGTTGCTAATTACTGTTTACTGGAGGAAAGCTATTATATTTTTCAGCTAGGTATCATTTTTGTTATAAATAAATCTCAAAGGTAACATTATTATATTCTTAGCAAATGCAAACAGTTAATACTTAATGCAGGGTTCAGGTTGCCTAGCAGCTAGAGAGGGCCACTTTGTCCACATCCAGATGGAAGCAGGGTGAATGAATAAAAGTGATTTCAATTTTAGGTAAGAGCAAGGTGAGATTTTTTTTTCTCCCTTCTGTGCATTTGTGTGTCTATTGCTGGTAAGGAGTAATGGTGGTGAAAATCACAGCAGAACTCCTGAGCAATGTGGCGTCGAGGGGAACTGCTGAGGGGCAGCCTCTGGCCCTTTGTGCTGGCCCAGTCTGGGTTCATTACACGAACTCTGCACAATCACATAAATTAACTGATGGAAAATCACTGGCAGGGTTTAGCCCCAAACACTTGCACACCACCCAGTACTTACTTTGTGTGAGGAATTTGATTACATTTCCATTGTACTTTCGTGCAGCTCCCTACACAGCGGACTCTCATTTTTGTTGCATGTACCATATATAACACACAAACATTGATGTGATTAATAATGAACATAATTAAATACAGGGTTTGGCAGCTGATGTTACGGTTGAAACTACTTTCTACCCCCCTTGTAAAAAGCAAATGGAGATTAAATTTAACTTCAGGTTAAAAGGCAGAAAGGCTGTGATGTTCAGAGGCAGCATATTTAGACTGCAGTATGATTTTTCTTTTAAGGAGCTGTTTATCAGAATTAAACTGCTAGGATGAAGGTTTTTCCTTCTCATTAACAAAAATGTCTCTGTGGCTTAACTGCTGAAACCTGTTGGGGTATGAGATTAGCTGTATTGGACGTCTGAAACATGTGTTACAGCTCTCAGGCACAGCTGGGGAAAGGGTACAAAGCAACATTGCTCTGGGTTTTTTGTATCTTTAAAAACAGAAATATGACAACTGCTAATTATGTTGAGTGGCAGTTACCACTACAAAACAGAGGAGTGTAAAGCAAAATAACCCCCCTGCTATGTAGCTGTCCAGAAGGCAAATACACTGTGTTTTTAAAAGCTTTTAATATCAGGCATCGCCTGGATGACAGGATGATCTTGAGCAGCTCCCCTCTTAGGGAAGGGATTCAAAGAAGTAACACTGGCAACTGAGGTGGTTTTTTTTTTTTCATTTACAGGAGGTAAAATTAGAACATCATCATATTTGATTGTAAATTTTAATGTTAATTGCACACTTAACCAAAAGCTAATTATGCATTTCAGATGAGAGAATCATCTATTCCCAAGGCATCCCATTCCTGTCATGGTTTTGCTAAGTTCCTTGCAAGCACTGACTTCAGGCTTGAATGCTTATACAAAACTTGTTTTTCCAAAAAAAGAGATAATAAGGTTCAGCAATTTAATGTATAGATGTGATAGTGATGGGTGTCTCTAAAGCACAAACGGGCCTGATTCTGCTTTTACGGACTCAGAGTGGTTGTGAAATCCTCTGATTTGCTGTTTAGATGAAGAAGTAAAATGGAGAAATTCATGATAGTGAAAAGAACAGGTTGGCCCTTGTAAGGGAGTCAAGGATTACATTTTATTTGCAGCATTAAGGACTTACTGGGTCCCAGGAATGAAAATCATTGTGGGTGAGTAGATGTAAAGCACTATTTCTCATGCTAAAATACAATCCAGAATATTTGACTGGAGAAGAGATGCAATAACAGTGTCTGTAATTCAATTCCAAGGTATTGGTTATATCTCAAGTAATAATACTCCTGCTTTGAGAAGAACTTGGTGCTCATGCCACTCTGAATGGGCTTTAAGATTAGAGTTGCAAGGGTGATACAAGGAAGAGAAATAAATACTTGAGAAATAAGACCCCGAGTGGTTAGTTACCCCACTCACTATTGAATTTATTGAACAGCTTAAGCTTGCTGAGCAGGGCATTGCTGTGTTTGCAGTTAAACAGTTGGCATGGAGGGTTTATTTCTGTTTATAGTTAATCACCTCAATCCCACTGTTATCTCATTATAACTCTGCGTTATAGTGAAGGCCAAATTCAACTTCAGTCTAAGCTGATACCACTGGAGTTATCTCTGCTGACAATATTGGATTTGCTCTCACTGCAGGTGTAGTATCTTTTTTTTTTTTTTTTGCTCCATTTTTGCAGAGTTACTGGGCCCTTGGGGGCCTTGTTTTGTGCATTTCAGTAAAATGAAACATGTTGTGTTCAGAGGTACCAAGCTGTATCCAGGGGCAGTGTCAAGTGTGTGTGTTAGCTGATAAAGAGCTGTTGGTAGTTCTAAGGCTTGGACCTTTCCTAGAGAAAATGGACCAATATTGGCTGTTTGTCCAGTAGAGGAAAAGCTGTATGTGAGAAATTTCAAGGGAAATTATTCAATTGGTGTAGTAATGCAGTTAAGCTTTGAGAGGACAAGTGAGTTGCCAGCCTCGTGACGTTTTTCATTTAATGCTTTTCTACCAGAAATTCACAATAGGTATTTTGTAGTAATTTCTCGTAAAGTCTTAGACTCATGTGTCTCAAAACCTTTTCCTGTTGTCCTTGTCTTAGCAGAGTCACCCTTATTATGATTTTCTTTCACAGTGTTACCTTCTGCATAATGACTGGGTATATTCTATAGTTAAATATGCTTGGTTGCACTGTGATCATTTATGAAATAATACAGTGGGTGGAATTTATGAGTTCTCATAGTGTTTGTCTCAAGTGAGCACATACTTAAACTGTGTCACATTTGGTCAAATGAGAAAATGTAACTACTGTGCTTACTCACATTTATAATTTCCATGGGTTGTATTGTCTACTGCAGTGTCATGTTTATGCAACACTAAAGTATCTGAATGGCTGTTTTTAGAACTGAAAAAAGGATTCCAAACCACCCCCCCAATGTTTTTCACATTGTACCCTACAGCACAACTGAAGTACCTAGAAATTTAGCAGCATGAACTTTGTGATATATTTTCTGTTGTACAGCTGTTCAACATCATCCTGATTCATTAAACAGCATGAACTGAGCTCCCAGAGATAAGCACTGATTTTCTCTATGCTGTTGCATTGGAGGCATTGGACTCCGCAGGCAGAAGGAAACACTGGTGAGAAGTACCAGAAACTGGACAAAAAAGCAGCACATTCCTGCAGTGTGGAGAACTGGGAGGCCTATGATTTCTTGGTTAGGTTCTCCCATCTCCAGAACAACATAATGTTTACCAGGAGACACTGGTCTTAACCCAGATTCCTGGTGAGCTGTTCTGGCTGCCCAGCAAATAATAATGAGAGTGACAAAGCAGGAAACATAAATCCCATTTGGGTGAGATATATCTTCCAATATCAGCTTAGCACCTTGCATTTTATGGCTGGGGCCACGGCAACCCAAAAGTGTACCCTAAGCATCCTGGTGCTTCCTTCTCTGCTTCTGCCACAGTCTGGGTTTGCAGCACTGCTAAGGTGTTCCCCCATCCAAATGGAGCTGCCAGTCCCAAGTGTCTTGCTCGGCTCACACATGGTGTCCTGTGCTTCTGTTGGGCATCTTGCTTGAAAATTCCTCTAGTATTGCCAGTTCTGCTTTGCATCCATTTCTCTGCCAGTCAGATACTCATTGCTTCGCTACTAATTTGTGTTAGAAATTGAAACAGGAGGTGGCAGGAGTGTTTGAAACCTGGGGGGAGCAGGTGGAAGTGCAGCAGATAAACACTGTTATGAGCTGCTGTGCTTCACTAGCTGAAGTACCTTCATGTGATATATGACTCAAGTGATTAAACTTTGTGTAGTACTCAAAGAAGGCTCGATGGTGATATTTTCTCAGCCAGATTCTGGCTGGTTTGTCTCTCGGACAAACTGAACCAGACATCTGCAGCAGTGCTAGAGGGTAAAGTCATGGTGAGAGAGTGGTGTGTGTGGGTCCGTGTGTGCACATACGCTCCTGATGCTACCAAATTTTACTGTCCCTCTGCTTTCCTTGTAGCCAGAGCAATAAAACAAAACACACAGGGGATCTGTGCACAGGATGTTTATGAGGCAGAGCCGTCACCCTACTGCTGTTTTTGCTTTTGCATGCAAAGATTCACCTGCTGCTTCCCCTCCACGGGTCCCTGGGTCGGCGCTGACGCCGTGGCAGTTGTGAAGTTGCTGCGTGTTCCAGTGCCATGGTAACTGCATCTTGCTCCGCTGGCTGCCAGCGGGCACCGAGCCTGCCCAGTTGTGAAAGGAAGCAAGTGCTCCAAGTGCCGAATTGTGGTAGACTGGCATGAGTCAGCTTTGATAAGTCCATGTGAAGTCCTTTACCAAGGACTGCAAGTCTCTTTTTCTTTTCTTTTTTTGAGGGAAGAAAGAGAAATAACTCCCATCAAATGTGTTTTGGATTTTTTTTAAGCTCTAAAAGGCTATAAAATGTGCTTCCATTGGAATTACCACCAAGTGCTGAATTGCTTTCTTGCTCTGCAGTTTAACCTCACTCTGTACATGTTTCTGTAAGGCTGTGCCACTTTTCCCATCGTTTTCTCTTGTCTCTGTGTTGTGCACCCTGGCTTGCTCTTGGAGAGGTCAGAGAGTACTTTTGTAAGCACTTTTGCACTAACTGCGAGCATAGTTCTTGCAGAGTACTCTCATAACAACATTTGAAATCATGGAGTTGTGCCTAAAAGTGGGCAAGCAGAGCTGGGGAAAAGAGAGGAAGTTTTGTTTGCTTTTTGGAGAAGAAATACTCTGGCTGTGATAAATTACATGGAATAATAACACTGAAAATTTACAGCGAAGCAAGGGTAATTAAGGAACGCATTTTTTAAGTCTTTCATATATGAGAGTGGAATGATGAACCATAATAACCCTTATGCTTCTCTTACCCTCTCTTGGCCCTTGCTGGGTTGTACGACCACCAGCACTGTGAGGGCTGGTACCTACAGCAATATAGTGAGACACTGAAGGGAGGTTGTCTGAAACAAGGGAGGTTGTGCTCAGTGTGGCATGGTGGGGCCTTGCAGGAAGCCTGGCTTAGCTAAAGCTCAGCTTCAGCTGACTCTGCTGTTCCCCATCCACCTCTGGAGTTCTCTGTCTCTGGCAGGTGAGGGCCTGTGCACTTCTGATGTGTCCTAAAGGGAGCAAGAGATTGCAGTGAAAACTGGAGCAAAACTTGCATGAAACCAAAGCAGGACCATGAAAAGAAAAACCCCAGTGCCCTTAATGATTACATTAATTATGGTGGAAAACAGCATCAGTGAGGAGTGCTATAAACACTGGCTTGCAAGCAGTAAGGAGAGGCCTGGAGCAGCAATCCCAGGAGGGCTGGAGGGATGGAATCACTGTCACAGAAATGTTGCCCTGTGTGAACACCAGGTGGATTCCAGCCTTCCTGGGAGGTGCTTGGTGTCTGGGCTTCCTGAGATGTGGAAGGGGATATGCACTTGGCAAAGCTCTTCAGCTTGTTTTTGTACACCCTTCCTCACCAAAACCCCTCCCTAGGTTGTTTTCCTAAGTATGAGAGTGAAGCACAGAAGGGAGTTGAATGGGTTGGCTGATTATGGGAACTCAGAGCTCCAGGTGAGCAGTGTTTCTGTACTGATGCTCATTCTGACTGTTCTGATGTAATTATGCAACTGCTGCAAATCCATACCTGTGGATTAGCTCCTTATCATAGCTAAAATGGATCTTCTCTTTTACAAGAATGCCCTTCATCTTGAAAATAGCATGCAGGAAAAGTCATCACTGCAAGGATATTAAATGAAGTAAATTTGTGAGAACTGCTTAATCCCCCTTGAATTTTTGAGGTTTGGAAGTGTAAAATTAATGACTTCCTTCCACTTGCACTGGTTAATGACTTTAGGGAAAAGCAAACTCTTGCAAGGGAAGAATCTACATAAAGTCCTCGTCCTTGATGTACTTTCTACTGTTCTTGAGTTGCACATGTCCTGCTCCACAGTAGCATGTTCAAAGCTGTGACGGTCATTCTGAAGTCTTGGACATGTCTGAAATTACTTCAGTTTTTCTGCTAAAATTCAGATATAAATATGTATAGGAGCTCCTTAGTATTCAAGAGACTGCAAGAAATCTAAAGGGAATAAATTCAGTAAAAATCCACCATTGTCATGGCAAAACTGTGATTTGAATAAAATTTCACCTAAATCTGAAAGTGGTCTTGGTGTACAGGATATTTACTGCTTTAGCACGAAATTTCACCTCAGTGAGGGGAACTTGCAGAATCTGGCTGTAACTTGGATACAACAGCACCTCTGCATCAGTGCAACGTTGGTTTAAAGTGATTTGTCAGCTCCCATCTGCAGCAGGGGCTATAGGAATCCTCCCTTGCCCACCTGGCTGGGAGACCAGGAAGCAGTTGTGTGTGAAAACCTGATGTTGCTAAGTGATGGCAAGGTAGCCACCTGCCTTAGCATTTACAAACCCCCGGTGCTCAAACAGAAGGAAATTAATAGCTTTATTTGCCATTAACTCTGTGTAAGGTGTTTATTCACTCTGGTCCTGGAAGGATCAAACATGTGCATCCCTTTTACTCCAGCTGAAATCTTCAGAGTTTTTAAGTCCCTGGAATGGCAGCTGTTTATTCTGCCTGAGAATGCATCCTCCAAGTAATGTATTACCCTATAACTGTGAGAGACAGTGCAGTCAGTTTGATTATTAAAATACCACAGACTTTAAAAAACAAACCAACAACCCAACCAAAAACCCAATACAAACCAAACTGCTTTTTATCACCTAATACAAAGGCAGAGAAGAGGTGGTATTTGTTTTGTTGGTTATAATGTCAGAATCCATGCAACAGCCCTCTTTGTCTCTTCTCTCCTTTTTCTTTAAATTACAGCCTATGTGGCCAAGAAGCATTGTAGCATCGATTTCTTTTCTTACTATATTTTTTTCTGAAGGAAGCTGAGAATAAACCATATTTGCTAACTATTCTGGGACTGTTATCAGGAAATAGGAGAAGTAGGAGATCTTTCACTTCTTGTCTACTTATTTTATGGATATTTTTAAAAAATTGATAAAGGTTTAATTGCTCTCGTGCCACAGGTGAATCATGTGTGTTCTGCTAAAATCTGTCTGCTCAATAAAGTACTTGTTCGAAATAATCTCTCAAATTGAGATGCTGAGTGACTTTTGCAGCCGTGACTCATTGGATCTTCATTTTTAAAATTAAAAGATTCCCAAGACATGTTAGTTTTTAGATCTCGTCTATTAAATTCTTGATTAATAACAATAAGAGTATGAGTTTACAGTGTGTTGAGGTTTGAGGGATTCATATAACCAGTGTTCTCTATTCAGAAAAGGAGTAGTTCATTTTTTCACAGAGAAGGTCTTGGCAAAGACCCAGGTTTGGAACTAGAACCATTCAGCTGAGAGAATGGAAGCTTTCCAGTAGTTGTCTCCCCATGAAGTGCAGTAAGGAATCCATCTCCCCTGCTGTACGGTCTTCCCTTCATCCAGAGGCTGTGGAGCACCTGTGTGTGTGCAGAGGAAGGGTCAGGTGTTTCCCAGAATGAGATCTCTGCTGGCATTGGTGATTACTTTCTACTCCTCAAAAATGAGCTCTTCCTGATTTTTAAAGTTCTCACCAGCATGGATGGCCCTTTGAATTCTAATTTGAATGGGAGCAGTTTCCAGCAGGGCCCTCTGACCTCAGAGAAGCTCTCCCAGAGTCAGGATTGTGTCCTGTGTAAAGAAGTGTCCTGTCTTGGGAGGCTTGGTGCCTTGGTTCTGGGCTTTGGCAACCCCAAAGTGTCACTCGGCTCCCACAGGTAACTGTAAAATCCTATGAGTTTAACTTTGCTCTTATAACTGATCTCTTCATTCACTCTGAGTAATGAATGGAACAGAAAATTGTGTTTCTTTGCTTTATTGAGTAATGAAAGAGAAAATTTTGCTTCCTTTCCTAAACAACCATTGCCAGAAATAGCACCTGACTATACTTTATCTGTCTCTTCTTTCTTACTATTATTTTACTACACTAAATGCAATCTTTTTTTTTTCCCATTGGATTTCTTTCTGTCTTTGTGCCCTGAAGCTGCAAACAGCAAATTTTGTGAGTCATATAAATGTTCTGAGACATCAAATTAAGTAGAAACTGGAGAATGAGTTCTCAAAAGGTTGTGAATGCTGCTGACGTCAATCTCAGATTGAAATAAGAAAGAAGATATGGCTGGCAGATCCTGTGAGCAGGACTATAAGCACACTTATGCTAATTCTGTTGTTGGAGGAGAAATTGTGTTTTTATAAATGAAGGCAATAGTCCCAACTGAAGACTTAACAGGCATTCATCTTAGTAACTAGATGATCTTGAGCTTTCATACTTTATGCTGAAATTTGCCTTCAGCAGATTCAAACGAAATTGCTTGGAAGTGACTAAAATGAATGGCAGCATGCTTTCTGCTTTTTCAGCTTGTAATATAATTCAGTTTTTCAGCTCTGCTTCTGCAGAATTCCTCCTTCAAAGTGACATTGCAAAGTATGGGGTTTTTTAATGAACAGGAAACTATGAACCTATTTAGAGATTTTTCTTGATTGTCTCTGGCAGAGAACAGAATTTTGAAAGTAGCAAGGAGTCATGAAAGTCAATATGTTTCATGAATTATTTTGATAACATGAAACATTTATCTTATAGAAAACAGTTAGTAATACTGTTTTTGAAGTTAAATGCATGCAGATTGCATATCCATACTGATTTGATGGTGCCATTGAAAGTTACTATAGGTGTGGTGAGAAGAGTGCAAGAAATGACTAAAGGAAAGGGATGCCTTTTTTGTGGAAACTACAGGGAAGTTATTTGCTCTTAGCTTATCAGGCAGAATGTTTTTGTGTGTGTGCAGGTTTTGCCTTTAATGAGTGCAGCAGTTCAAAACTGACAGATAACTGAGGTAATTGTTGATTATTTTATTCTATCAGCTGGTTCACTGGAAGCCTGCATCCAATCATTAATTAATAGTGCTGCAGTGATCACTCTGAGTCTAGATGTGTTTTGACCAAAGGTATGTTTCCAGTGATGAAATAGGAGTTGAAAACTTTTAGCCCTTTGTCAAATCAAACTGTCTTTTGGAGAGGATCTTACAGCAGCAGATAAAATAGCGCCAGATTCGGAGAGACCAAAGTGAATTGAAGTGAGCCCAGAGGTATTGAAGGAGCAAGGTAATGTGATTGCTGGTTAACTGGATCAGGGCAGCAGAGGGAATGCCTCCGTCAGGTATCTGTAATGCTGTGCTCAGGTCCCTTCCTGATGCTGTGAAGAACTTTTGACAGGTCTCTGTGGGAAGTCAGTTTTCAGATTGGTGTCATAGCAGGTACATGTGTATGAAATGCTGCAGTCAAGACCAGTATGAAAGTAAACAAGGAATATCCCTACAAATTTAGAGATTAAATATAGGCTGGATTTACCTGCAGGTAGGCAGCAGGAACTCAGTGGGAAAGTAATGAAGTGGGACTGTGTAACTGGGTACTCTGTGCGAAGTGTGCTTTTGCTTTGAAGCAGAGGAGAGTGCAGGGGAAGAAGCTCTGGTTCTTGAAGACTGTGCACACTGTTCTGTGAATAGAAGTAACAAAGAAGAGCAGCCCTAGGGGCTGGTGCTGCTGCCAGCTGCAGGGGACACCAGAGTGAGCCTGTCCCAGGGCTCAGGCTTCAGTCACAGGCTCATTCCGGAAGGGAGACCAAACCCCATCAATTTGCAGTCCTTTTTCTACCATAACTCCTTGGTCACCATTGAAAGGGAGAAGTAGGCAGTGATGACAAATAATGTGGCTGAAAATGTATCAGCCACTGAGATAGGAGACAATGTATGTGATGACAGTAGAATTCTAAGGCTTCTGCTTAAAAATGATCAGAAATTATCTGGTAGTCACGGTTTCATCAGTGAGGAAGGGATCAGTAAGGGATGAGGTCCTTTAAACTACACTATAGGGTTAAGAAAAAGTTTAAAATTGAGTCTGTAGGGAAAAAGGAAGGGTCTGTGGAATTTGCCTGATTCTGCATCGAGGAGGAAGAGAGGTATTAGTGTTCAGTTATACAGGAATATTTTAGTATTGCAAAGGTAGTCCACCACAAGCTGGTTTATTGGCTTCTAAGTTAGTGAAGAGTTTCCCTGTCAGTAAAGTTTTACATAATTATACTTCTCTTCAGTTTTGTATCTATTGCAGAAACAGCCACTTCTGATTGCTGTTTGGATCAGAAGCTTGCGCTCTTCAGGACAGGATGCTAAAACACTTCAGCTGCTAATCTGAGCTGGCATGGTGATTTCTTTACCCCCTGGTGATTCCTCTACCCCATGGTGAATGAGCACAGAGACAGAGAAGCATTTCTATTTCCCAGAGCTTCCTGTTTCTGACTAACCAGCACAAAAATTAATATCTGCTGAATTGATGCTTATCAGAATTCCTAAACAACTCTTCTGCCTCCAGCAGTGACACTTGATTATGTTTCTCACTCCTAAGCCTCTTAGAGGTTTAGCATTTATGAATCCCCTCTAATACTTTGCTTGACACATTTGGTTAGGCATATGACAGTGATCAGCTGAGAGAAAAACAAGTTTCATCAAGTACAAATTGAGGCTTCTGGTAAGGAGAGTGGAGAGGCAAGCACAGGTTTCCTGCTGTTTGAAGTCAGAATAGAACAGGGCTGCTAAAGTAACTGCAATGTGTTTAATATAAGAGCAGGCTGTGTCCACTTCCCAGCCAGCTTCAGACAGTCCATCACAGCTGGTTTTGTGAGCAGTTGTAGGAGGGAGGCTCAGGACTGGATGCACTGAAGGGAGGTGGTTCAGCTCTCACCTGGTGCCTCAGGATGCTGAGCATGCTCAGGATGTGTTATCTTACATTTGGTATTTGTTCAGCAGCTAAACTTTGGGATAAAACCCAAACACAGGGCTGTGAAGGGCTCCTGGAATGCAAAGCAGGTGGTCTAGTGGGGAGGAGGCAGCCTTGGTGCTGATTGGGGTGGTGGCTCCTGCAGCCCCTTGGTGCTCGCTCACTCCTGATCCTCCTGCGCAGACACTTCAGCAGTGGCAGGGGGAGGTGCTGCTCGGCCAGCCTGGGTAACCTTTCAGCAGTGGCTTCATGATGAAGGCTCCTAAGCCTTCCTGCAATACCAATGATGTTAAGAAGTAGTTGGTATTGTAAGCAGGTGCATTCCAGCTCGGCATACCTTGACAATTTGACAGCAGCCAGATGTTTAACTAGGTGGAGTAAGCGATGACTCTAAATACCATCATATAAATCTTACAAATGGTACCACAGCTGAGCCTCTGGGTATGCCTGGTGAATTGTGATTTCTCAGAGGTCCTGTTTGATCAGAGAGTGAGCTCTTCTTTAACCCTTGGTTGCACCCCACAGAGACAGCCAGGATTGTGATGCATCACTAGTGACTAATTTCAACAAGTCAGTTTATTGATCCTTTGGAGCTACATAAGGCCAGTTGAAAATAGTTAAATGTTGTTGTTTTAATGGAAATTGTCCTAATGTTGCTGTGAAATGGAGCTGCAGAAAGAAGCTTCCTACAGCTGCACAGTCTTGCTTTGGTATACATTCAGCCAGCATATGGTATGCATTTTAACCAAACACATGGAGAACTAATTTGATTTGAGTTGATTGATTTTGATTACTGACATGAGGATATGCTAATGAGAAACAATCCAGCATGTCTAAAAGATTGATTCAATTTCTAGCACAGCTGATACATAATGTTTGTATCATATGCATGAAAAGTACAAGAGAAAATGTTGTCTATTTTGAAATTTTTCTCAGTGGTTACTCTGTGGAGAACAGGAGGAGAGGCATTATTGTGATTGCAGCTTGACAACACATTCTTCTGTCAGTACAAATTAGGACTGATTGAATATATCTAGCTAGGACAGGTGCAGTTTCTGCATCAGAAAATGGGCAATACTGGTAGCTGTAAAAAACCCCCAAACCATTTTTCAGGAAAACTTCTGCTGTGGATCAGGAGGTGAATCTAAAAAGTTTCAGAAGGAGGTTGTTCACTAGAGGTGTATGAGGTCCAGGAGACAAACTCAGACCAATGTCTTTGAAACTGGTTTGTTAGTTTTTAATTTACTGGGGCCTGTTCAGTTTAGATGTTTGTGTATGTGCTTCTTAGGGAGAAAAAAGCATAATATCATAGTGGAGGATTTTCAGAGAAGGTGGATTATTGGATGCAACATGTCAAACCCGAGGCTAAATACTTTTCCTTGTGAGCATTCAGTTATAAGTAGGAAGCCTTCCTGTTGTTTTGTGTGGCTATAAACCAGTCAAGGTATGAAGTGCTGCTCTTTGAAAAGAAGTGGAACATCTTTGTTGGTGGATTTATTCCTCCTGCACTCTCAAAAAGTCATATCAACTTATGTAGATTGGGATCCTGCAAATGATGAACAAATATACATCACTCTAAATACACAACTTAGAACAACTAGCTCCACTGGTCTTACCCTCATTAATATGGGTTGAAATAAAAATCTTTCCAAGTGGTCACTAAATGAAGCTGGGTCATAGCAAGTCAGCTGCTCTCCTTATGGGACACTTACAATCATAGAGTTGGTTAAGCTGGAAAAAACCTCTAAGATGGAGTCCAACTGTTTACCCAGCACTGCCAAGCCCACCACTAACACATGTCCCCAAGTGCCACATCCATTTGTCTTTTAAATACCTCCAGGGCTGGTGACTCCACCACTTCTGTGGGCAGCCTGTTCCAATGCCTGACTGCCTTTCAGCGAAGAAATTTT
Organism: Vireo altiloquus; assembly: GCA_013396875.1. Classification (NCBI taxonomy): domain Eukaryota; kingdom Metazoa; phylum Chordata; class Aves; order Passeriformes; family Vireonidae; genus Vireo; species Vireo altiloquus. Next base: position 301,045 of record VZRF01013261.1, on the reverse strand, counting down.
TCCTAATATCCAATTTAAACCTCTGCTGGTGATACTTTAAGCCATTTTCCCTTGTCCTGTCACATTTTACCTGGAAACAGAGCCTGATCCTCACCTGGCTACAACCTCCTTTCAGGGAGTTGTACAGAGTGACAAGGTCCTCCCTGAGTCTCCTTTTCTCCAGGCTGAGCAGACCCAGCTCCCTCAAGTGCTCCTCATCACTTGTGCTCCAGACCCGTCACCAGCTCCATTGCTTTTCTCCAGACATGACTGATATCTAAGCCCCAGAGTGATTTCCACCTAGCCAAAAATACCCACTTCATCAAGGAGGTATAAAATCTTATTTATATTAGAACATGAAATGATAATCCACCACATAGTAATTAATAGCAACTGATCTGAGGGACTTAGGCAAATAATCACTATAGACACAGCTGATGCAGGAGGAGAAAAAAGAGTGGGGCACTTTACAGCCATCTCTGCATGAGGTTTCTCATACAGTACCTGAGTAATCACACTGCCTATGTGCAGCTACCAAGGCGAGCCATATAAATAACATTTATTTAAGTAGACAGGAGCCTCCTGTATTAAACCTGAGTTGGAGGAGGGGAGCTCTGCTTCTTTTTCTCCTGCTCTGAGGTTCCACAGTGGGGTCAAAATTTCTGCCTGGGCACGAAACTGTTGCTCAGGGAGAAAAAATTCACAGGTATGCCCACCAATGTCAGAGCTGCAGTTGCTTTGTCCCAGAGCAGCTCCAAGGTGATCCCAGGGCTTGTTGCACTGTTGGCAGCACAGCTGTCAGTAGTGCCAGTGAGGCTGCTTTGGGACTCTGGAGTTGTCTCACCTTTAGGCACTGTGATGTGCGAGAGGAGGAGATGGCACCTGTGAGAAGCAGCAAGTCCCACTGACATATGACATGTTGCTCTGTTGCTAAGTGGGGTGTTCTCCTCGGGCACACAATGACACAACCTGGCTTTTCTACTTTTGCTGTATGTTTTGCAGGAGTGATTCATGGGATGTGAGCACAGCTGCTAAAATCAGGAAGAGGTTTGCTGGTATTTAATCTGCTCCTGTCAAGCAGCAGGGTGGTATCTCCTGGATGTAGCAGATGACAGCCTTGATGTGTCCACGAGGCAGTTTGTAAATGATATTTGGAAGGTATAGCTTGTCAGTTAACACCTGTCTTCATTCAGGTGGGTAAGCAGATGGGCAGTAAAGGCAGATAAAGTATACTCTGAATATGAACCTCTGAAACTTAATTCTCTGTGGCCAAAACAATCTGTATTTCAATGTGATACCTCCAGTCTTCATTTCAGTATAGATGAATAGCTACCTTCAGGCTGGTGTTACTTTTATTTTATTTTCTTTTTTTTGAGGGTTTTTTTTTTTCTTTTTCTCTTATATATCATCTCTTCATTCCTTAAGAAGAACACTCTAATCCTGGTATGGCTTTGTCATACCCATGTCTATAGATGCCTGTCTCTCCCATGCCCCCAAAATTTCTGCAAGAACAGTTTGGGACAGAAGTCGATCCAGGGCACTGGATGTGGTCAGAAGCAATCAGTGGAGGTGGGGAGAGGAAAATACTTTCTAGTCAAAGGTCAGTGAAGAGAGAATTGTTCTCACAAAGGCTCAGCAGGACTGCTAAAAAGCCCTGGCGATGTGCCCTTGTCTGCCTTGCTTTAACATCCTGTGGTCAGCTTTTTCTGAGCTGCCCCTCCAGCACTGTCCATCTGGAGTGACAGGAGCCTGCTCTGTGATTGGCAGGGTTTGTCACTGTTGAGCAAGTGAAGAAATGGAAGATCAGCTGCTAATCTCAGTTGAGCTCAGACAAACCCAGAAAACTCCAGCTCCTATGGCAGTGTACCTGGGAGCAAAGTCTGTCTCAGATGCTCTGTCCGAAGTTACGTTGGAAAACTGTGCCCAGAAATTATTTCACCTTCAAATTGTGGGAACTATAATGAAATATGAATAACAAGCTGGTGACTCCTGTGAACAAAGAAATTCTGAAAAGTCCTCTGCTGGTTTATTGCAGCTTCCCACAGAACAGGATGAATGAGTTTGCAGCAGGGAAAGTACAGGTCTGTGTTAAAGTATTCAATTTTGTGTTGAAAACACAAAGCTGGAAGGAACAATGGTATCCTGGTAACTTGTGATCTTAATCTTTCTTACAATATTGTAAAAGTGTTTACCCTGACAGTATCAAGTTAATATAGCACATTCTTTCTGAATTTCTTGTTTTCCCTTTTATTACAACAATGTGTTTGCAAACTCTCTGATGTTATATATAGCTATTGAAGCCTTGTGATCCCTTCAGCAAAACAAAGATGCTAATTAAAAGTATTTTTACTACTGTGCCTAGTTGATTTTTTTCCTTCAATTGTTCACTCTTTATTTTAACAATCCTGTTAGCACCTGAGAATTCTGACCTAAGCACAGTCTAATTGGGACCCAATGTGAAGCCTGTGATTTTTCTTCTCATTAGAATATTTTGTTAGTTGTATTTTCATCAATTCCTCCTGGAATCTGAGAATGTCTGAGAAATGGCTTTTCAGTAACTGTGTGGATATAGAGGTGGTGACAACTCTGCTTCTCCAGAGTGTGATTATAACTCTTAGTGCAGTCTGTGCACTAAAATCTGCATTACCATGCTATAAAATTGTCCACCATTCAGATTATGTCACAAGCTGACAGAATGGAAGAGCTCCAAGAGGAGGATGCTGCTGCATGCTAGAAACATATGTCACACAGCATCAAATCCTGACCTGAGTCTCTTGGATGCATGAACCAAATGCATCTTTGTCTTTGAATGTCTTAAGCTTTACCAGATTTCTTCACAACTCTGTGGCTGCTGAGTTTGGCCAAACCCCCGGAAGTGACAGATAAAACTCTACACAAAGATGTAAAAACCAACCAACCAATCAAAAACCCCAACAACCAAAGAAACCCCATCCCACCAGCAGATGCAGAGGCCTATGATTACCAAAATAACTAACTGAAGAGTTTTACCTCTCTATTAAAAATCTAAATAGTGAAATGGGCACAAGTCCTAGACCCAGTGAGATCAACAGGAGTTCTTTGGTTTTACTGAGTGTGACAAAGATACTATCACTTTATCATCTGCAGTTTCTAAGTACCCTGGAAACTGCAGATTTAGAAAGTCAGTCAAGCTTGAAGGAGAGACTGCCTGAAGACCTGCTGATCTCTGTCAGAGATGAAGAGACCTGTCCCATGCCCAAGGAAGCTGCTTGTTTTGCCTTTTCTGAAACAAGCCTTGTAACACCCTGGGATGGTTATTGTGCTTAACTCATCCAAATACAGCTCATCTTTCCAGTGGTTTATGATTAGCCAGCACTCCCATCATCTTTTTTGCTGTTCTTTTGGCTCATTTCAGTTTGTTCCTTGTTCCTCAACCACAACATGTTACAAGGTGTCTCCTTCCCTAAAGTGACATATCTCATTCCCTCTGGAGAAGTCCCAGTCTATTTCTAGTTTCATCCCTCCCATTTTCATAGGCACAGAGATGAACATCTTTGTTTCCCAGGTACACCTTGAATACCTGCTGTTTTTCTTCCTTCCACACAAAAATGCAGCCTCTTCCTTTTCTGAAGGGCAGAGATGTGGCACTGAAGGAAGTGTGGATGAGACGTGAGTCCTGCAGCTCGTGTCAATAAGCTGTTTTGAAAGAGGGGGCATGTGTGTAGGTCATTTATGTTTGCATCTCATTTCAGGAGATACACTGCAGCTCCCCTGCTCACTAATTAAAAGGAAGTAAACATGTTGCCTGTTCTTATCAGTTTTTATATAACATTTGCTGCCTGTTGATGTAACTGCCCTAATGAATTCAGAGTGATTTGATGTATCATTAGTGATGAGGAAGGACGCTATGAGATTAGAACAGAGTGTTTATTCTTTATCATCTAATCCTTATTGTCTGACTGTTTGACTCCAGGAAGAGTACATAACATGGGTGAAATTTTTCTGCATATTTATTTATGCCCTACTTTATGAGGTTAACTAGAATCCAGGAAATTTCTAGTCACTGATCATCAAGAAGGCTGGCACAAAGCACTGTTTAACTGTGGCAAAGACTCCTTGTTGAGGATTAGATCTTAGGACTCCCTTCTCTCAGCTGGATGTGTTGGCAAGAGATGAGCTCTGATGTTACCACACAGTTTGCCAAAAAGGCCTGGCTGAGGCTGAGATTTGTGAGAGCTCTCGGTTTATCCTGGTAGGACAGGGATGAAGTCTTCTGCTTTCCCTCCAGGCTCCACATGAAGAACTAGTGAAAAACCACATCTAAACAGATTTGGATATTATTGTGGCTTTCAAAATTTTTCAGCTGACTCAGAAGATGTAAAGAAGAGCTTTGGTCAAGGGAAATTACTTCCCTAGGGAAAAATAGATGGAGAAAGTAGATCTGGGTGCCATGTGAAGAGAGACTCGTTTCCCCCTTTCAGTCCTTTTTATTAATTTCATTAATGCTTAAAATGGGGGTACATTTTGTTCTCTGAGCTCTATTCTTCTGACAGCGGTGTTTGTGATATGAGTATAGCAGTGAAACAGCAACTTTCCCTGAAAGACCAGGAATCATTCTCTTCTGCAGAATACTGTCACTGAATCTTGGGATAAAGCATCAGGGTAAGCTCCAGACAGCCAACACCAAAGCTTCCCCTGCTGCTCTGAAGCCTCCAAAATTGTGTTAAGATATTATTCTTTGATGTCAGAGTAAGGCAAAATAGCAGCAGGCAGAAAGTGCAATTCATTTAATTGTAGTTTCATAATGTTTTGAAGCAGTTATGCTGTTGCTGAAGTCATGTCCCCTTTAGTGAAAATGTCTTTAGCTCACTGGCAGATCTAATTCTGCTCACTTATGCTTTGCTCCAACATTTGCTTTTGCCCCCTTTCAGTCCAGAGAACTGATTTGGACTGGATTGGGACAAAGAACAAGTCCCAAGAGCCTTTTTTAATCTGTGTCACAGTAAATAATGTGTGTTGCTCCGAACATCATCTTGTTGCACCTTCTCCACACACATCACTCAGCTGCACATGAAGGCAGAGCAGAGTCTGCCCAGAGGTTAGTGCTTGCTAGGGAAGCTGCTTTCATTTGATAAATATTTCAGTGTGTGTTTTTCCCAGTATGACACTACTAATTCGTTCCTAAGGTGGGAAGTGTTTCCAGAAGTGCGAGGTAATGGAGTGTAGTTCAGCTCCCTTTGCTGAACTGAGCCAGGGGTCCAGAGAGTCTGTTTTCAATTTTCTGCTGGCAGAGGGCCTGGGTGATTTAGGAAGCAGCATAATGCATGAACTTGTGCTTGTATTGTGCCTGATACTGATTGCTTCAATTACAGATTTGTTGATAGACCTTTGCTTGCTTGGGGTAATGATGTGCAGTTTCCCTATTTTATGAAGGTATATTAATATAAAATTGCTAGAATATAATGAGGACTTATGCCTCTGTATTTTTGTTGATCTGTAAAGCATTACACACGTTTAGTGTTCTGTACAAATATGATCTGATGCTGTCTCTGTTGCTCATAGGATTTTTATTAGCTTTAAATAAGACTGTTTGGAGTTGTCATTGACAGCTTTTTTAGACTCCTTTCCTTGGGCTGAGATCTGTGTTTTGTGAAACAGATCACATGGAAAATGCTGTGTCTTCTGTTCCTGTTATCTCAACATTTGGTCTTATTTGAGAGAAGTCAGGACCTCTGCATTAGCAGGAATCTATGCTGAGGTCACTGGATGCAGGCAGGACCTTATAATTCTTCAGAACTTATTTTATATCGATCCCCAAGTGACATCTCACCAAATTTGGGCCGAACTGAGTGTTCCTATTAAGTAAAAGCAGCATGCTGTGCTTGGGAGCTTGACCAAAGCCCCACTGGTGTGAATGGCTGGGGAATGGTGAACCTGGAGGCATGGAGCAGCACTTTGCTTTTTTATAATGCCAACAACACGTTTTCTTCAGCTGGGAAATCTGCTGTCATTTTCCTCTGTCTTTCTGAAAAGGTGAACATGAAGATGTGCTTTTCCTCGGGAAGCTTTGAGCCACTCAAGCCCTTGATGTGTCCACTGGCCAAAGGTAGTTTGGGGCTTAGTGAGAGCAGGGAGGTGGTGATGAAGTGGTCAGTAAAAATAAAACCGTTCAAATACCAAATAGCCAAGCATCTCACACGTGTATCAAGGAGTATTTGCTCGTGGCTCTCTTTCCAACTGGAAAAGAGAAAGGAGCATCACCACCAGGGTGGGTTGAACTTAAAGCAGTGCTCAAAAGGACCTCACACCTAGAAACGCATCAGCTATAACCACTTCTGTCCCGAGGTGCTTCCTGGGCTGCTTCGGGAGCTGTCTGCAGCTGCTGCACAACGAAATTTCTCGTTTAACACTTCATCTGTGTGGTTATAATAGAAAACATCACGGTAAATGGTAGAAGATTATTTTCTTTGTCTTGTGCTATTACTGGGCATCATCATGCGAGTACTGTTGTGGCTGACAAAGCACTTCAATTCTAAGCCTCTATTTTAAGATGCTTAGGACTACTCCAAAATAGCTGTTCTTTAGCTGAAAGTCTTCCTTTATATTCTTAGCAGAGATGTGGGTTTACTTGGAGAGTTTCAAACTCCATTTGATTTTTTTTTTTACATTTCTTGTGAATTTAAACAAAACCCCCTTCATGTCACCAATATATCAAATCTATTTATTACATTGCTTTTCAACGTATGTGCACATTTCTGTCAAACAAAAACACATGAGACACAGGAATCTATTTTATTGCTAATTCCAGCATTTGGAAAATGTATTGCAAACTCCACTGAAGATAGATATATACCTTTTTCTTTTCCTTTTTATTTACCCTCTGGTTCATGTGGTTCAGATTGCTCATGGGTTTTGTTGTCTTTAAGCTTTCATTCTGCCTTCTTGAGTGCTAGAACCTTCTTTCTATTTTTGTTTAATGCTCACCTGAATTCAGCAGTGGGGCTTTTTTCCTAATTTGGGAGGTAATAAATTGAAAAGCTGCCTGATCAACTATTTATTTCCACCAAATCTTGAAAAAATACACATTAGGATATTAAAGACCTCTAAAGAATATTATATTTTCTTTTTATTGACGTGTTGTTGATAACATAGATTAAGCTTGATTATTTTATTTTTGTCTTGCTGCTGCCCTTCACATTAAAGCACATGTTCTTGCCTCATGGTTGTAATTCAATTTGGTATTTTAATCTCAAAAATACCATGGACAGCTTCCCAGAATTTCTGAGCACTTTGTCTTAGAATTGACCTCCTTGACATAATATCTCTAGGGGGTTCTTGTGAAGTATGAGGCTAGGATTTAGCCTTAATCCACTCGTAAATAGGATGAAATCTTCCCTTGATAAGAACCAGCCCTCAGAGGGATGTTCCTAGCAGAGTACCAAGTTCTTTTACAATTAGGGGTTGCAACAGGTCTTTCAGGCACAAAGTCATTGATTTTCGTTAACACCGGAATAATTGCTTTGTAAATGAGTTAAGGAAGGTCTTGCCCAGGGCCGGGGGCCGGGCAGCGTCCCCGGGCACCGCCGCGATGCCCATGCCTGCGCCGAGCCGGCTCCGCAGAGCAGCCCCTGTCGCTGCCCGCTGCCGTGCTGGTTACCATGACATTTGATCACCCACGAACGGGCTCCGGGAAGTCTGGCTGGGGCTTGTTCGGTGCGGGCATTGCTCCGTTCGCCCGCGTGCGGTGGAGGAGGAGGAGGAGGGAGCCCCACGGCACCGCGATTCCCTCTAATTCCCTCCACCGCTCCTCGTTCCCTCCGAGATAAAAGGACCGGGCTACCGAATCCAGGCAGATTTGTACCGCTGATCGCTTCGCTTCCTCCTCGCAGATTGTTCTTTTGACGGCCGATTCATAATGTATGGAGATTTCCCTTTGTGCTGCTGCACATCTCCCGGGTTAGCGCGGAGCTGTGCCGACCCTGGCGGTGGCCGCAGGGCTGGAGCACATCAATGCCCTGCTCTGGAGCACATCACTGCCCTGCCCTGCAGGACCGGTTAGGATGTCCGCGCTGCCTCCTTCACAGCACCGAGTGCTGCTTCTGAGGCGCTCCGGCTGTGATTAATTTAGCAGCTTCTCAACAGCAGCTAATTAATAATGCTTAGAGTGGCTAACCCTGCTCAGACATCTGTGCGTTGGACAGCTGTTCTTGCAGTGGCTGATTAACAGAATTAAAGGATGTACGTGGGACAACTAAAAAGATCTAGGAAAACGAGCAATATATTCCATGATAATAATGCATCCACTGCCCAAAATCCTACTTATTCTGGGATCTCAGTCTCTTAAATGTTTCTGGTTTGTTTTTTTATCATATCAGTAATGGTTTTATCACTTGCCCACAGTGGATGGGCTTTCAAATGCATCATATACCTCTTGAACTTTGCTGTTTATTTGCAGCTAAAGAAATGGAAGTTGTAGTAGGCATGTGGTGTGGATGGTACAGATTTTTATCATTGCCATTTCTTTATTTTTTATCAAGGTAGCTGGATCAGAAAGAATCGAAAATATGAGACTGATCTTCGTGTTAATTCCAGTAGTGAAAAATAAGACTTTTAGATTCTATAAGCTTTAAGAAATGTGCACAATGAACTTAATCTTTGTGTGTATCTCTTTATGGCGTTTCACCTTTGCAGCCACTATCTCTTAAATACTTTAACAGAAAAACTCAGCCTACAAAAAGCCGAGAAGAGCAGATAAGGTTCATAGGCAAAGCAGTCCTATTCCAGTCCTCCTTACCCTCTGACAGACCAGGAAGGGCAACTGATGCTAATCTTCACTACAATCTCAAGGCACCTGGGAAAATGGAAATAGCATTTTTAACATCTTAGCAGGTCATGAACAGTAGTGTCAATCACACTACCTTGGCCTGATTACATTCTGCTGAGCAAATGCACCCTGTTGCATTTTCAGTGATTCACGTTTTTTCTTATATGGTGTGAAGTTGCTGAGAAGAATTGTAAGAGCTGGGGCTTCCCTACTAGCAGAAATATTTTAATGGTGGATTAGGTCAATCTACAGTAACTTTTCCTCCTTGTTCATCAGCTTATTTTACAAAGGTACTTTGAAAATTGCAGTGCTTCACCTGAAGAGATACTCAGCCGCAGAGTTACAGGGAACAACTTCAGAAGCCTTTGTATTGGGCATGACTGAGGCCTCTGATCACTGACCAGATGCTGGTGAGCCCTTGAAGGCTCTGCATGGATTAAAAGCCTCTTTTCAAAAGATTTCCATCTCTCTGTTGTGAGCAGTTAGGGAATGTTAGAGAGAATAGGATGGTAGAACTTTCTGTACAGGGTAAGTAAAATAGGATAGGAAAAGGGAAATTCCTGGTAGCACTGAAATTATCCAAGGCTGCTGGTTTTACTGCTCCTAAAGGGTAGAAGTGAAGATAGTGGGGAAAAGTTTAAAAAGCACTTAGCAAGGATAGAGCATTTTATCAAAACAGGCAGGGGTTTTGTGTTGGGCCTTTTTCAGATCAGAAATGTTTTCCTGAATATTGCTGAAATGAAATGGCTCTCAAGGTAGCTAAATGTGTCTGAGCAGGTTCCAGTGACTCTTGGGCAATGGGAGCACTCAATAACAAGAGAGGAAAAAAACATGTCTAATATGATCTGTTGAACCGGAGCATTTTAATCGCAACCGAGTTCTGAAGGAACCAGGTGTTATTTTGCTCCTGGCAGCAATTGAATCTTCACAGGTTTTTCATGACATCACATCTTTTCCATGTCTTAACCGGTGACTCATCCTCCTTGCCTGTTTGTTCCTATTTCTAGCTGCCAGCAGGAAACACTAAGCTTAATGTTAACATTCTCTTATTAATGACACATCCTGCCCAAGGTCCCTCTCCCTCATGGTACCTGGTGGGTGGGTTGTTTTTGCCCCCTTCCTCTTTCCCTAGGTGACTTTTGTTTATCTGATTCGTGGTGGCTTCCACTCCAAAGGCTACTTTTGCAAAGGCGATGTGTGCGTGTGAAAGTAACATCCCCACTAACCACGGGGCTGGGAAGTGGATTATCCTCTCTCCAGGGCTGACCGAACTCCAAACAAGGTGCAAAAAGCCGTGGTGTAGGAGTTACAATGTGACATTTAACAGTAATTTCTTCACTAGGTCTGATGAAGCCCCAAATCGTGGTGGGTGCTGGTTATTGGGGTGGATGCAGCCTCTGTTCTGACTCTGAGCAGCCTGAGCAAGGATGATGCCAAGTACATGCAGCTTGTAGATGTTGCCAACAGCTGGTCAATAAGCAACACTTATTCTTGCATATTATTCTTCTGTAAAAAAACCAAATCCCATGGAAATCACCCCATAATCCTTTAGAAAAATTGAAATGTTTATTTCTTTAGAGGCTATTTTTCACATAACACTGCTGGAAAAGTCATGGTGCTAAGGGGATTAAATTCAGTACAGATTAGATGTTTCAGTGACATTTTATTTTGAACAAAGAACTTGTGGCTGGAAAACTTCCCTAGAAGAAGGATGGTTCGGAATCAGAGATTCTCATTTTTCAGACCTGCAGCAAAGAGCATTGTCATGATTTAAAAACTGAGATATGTTTCCTATGTTAGTACCTTGCAGTTTCTGCTGAGACCGCCAAGTCAATTTAAGAAAAGCTGATTGTACTCCTATTGTGAATGTTTGTGTGATGGATCTTGAGACTAGAGGGCATCTGCACACAATGCAAATGCATTTAGGTCTTTTTTCTTCTCTGATAAACACTGAATTTTTATTGCTCATTAATGCAAAACCTTCAGATTTTTGTTTCAAACTACCCACTAATGGTCCTGTGGGTGTTTTTAATTGTTTGCATAAAGGACAGACACACACATAAGCTGCGGAAGAGCAGAGCTGTTAGCACACTGGTGTAAATACACCTCACAGAGACCCCTCTGTGCCTGCTTACAGCCAAGCTCTCTGATTCCTCCTCGGGGACAGCCTAGCAGGTTCCTGGATGCTGGGGGCTCAGGCTATTCTTCCCAGACATTTGGCTAGACTGTTAATTAGTGCGACCTCACCTTTCTGCTGATCCCTACCTGTGCCTCATGTACTTGTCTTCTAATGAGTTTGTGGTCTACCTGGAAATCTTGCAAACAGCTTGGCGGGAGGGGAGCAATTTCTGTCAGTTTTTTTTCTCCTTCATTAGACAAACAACTTGAACTTAAAAACCTGAAATGACTAATTACCTGAGGTTTGTGGTGTTTTAAACTGAGGGAAGAACAACTGTTGTAAATGCTGAAGAAAGTGAGCTCAGATTTTGCAGTTTGTTTTATTTTATTTATGTCGAGGCATCTGTGTGTGGGGAGCGGGGCGTGTGCACTTAAGCTCTCATGGTGTGAGTCCAGAAAATTAAGCCAGTTTATCGCTGTCTAAGAAGCTAATGTAACCTGAGGAAAAAGGTAATTTCAGGGTGAGAGTACAACAACTGAAATGTAGTTAGAGAAATGCCAATATAAAGCTGTGAGGGGAGATGACATGCTCTGTACCTGTACAGTAAAACAGAGTGAGGAAGCCATCAGTGACTCAGGAAGAGATGAATCACATCTCTGCATTGTAGCACAGGGCAAGGGTGTGAACAAACTTTATATACCATGAGATACAGGATGCCTTTCCCTCACACACACTCCCTCTGATGACCTGAGAAGGCAGGCACACAGGTATATCCTAGTGAATATGCAAATTAACTTTCTAATGATTTAAGTACCCTGCCCACCATAGGACAGGCTATGACTGAGCAAATGCAAGTTATCCTTTGGGGTTCTGTACCTCCTGCAGCTCCATCTCTCACTAATGTATAAATTGGGGCCCATCCCCACACACAGGGGGATCACAGGCAGAATACTGAAGTCAACAAACTAGATTTGCTAAATTCCAGAGCTTTTGGGCAGTAGCGCAATTTGGCTTTTTCAGTCCAATTCCTCACTGAGCCGAGGCACTGAGGTGGTATCAGGGCAGGTTTTGGAAGTCACCCTGAGTGTCCCTTGAGGCTGCTTCCCAGGACAGCCCAGATGTATGTCCCCAGAGCTGAGTCCTTGCTCTGAGCCATTGTCAAAATTAATTTCTTTCCAAATTATTCTGCATGTGACTTGACAATGTGTCTTACAGTCACTTACTGCCTAGTCACAGCCTCATGCCCTAAGCCAGAGTGAACACTGGTTAAACACAGAGGAGAAAATAGGAGATGAGATTTGGAAGGCAGAGGTACCTCCTTGAATGCAGGTGTCAAACAATATCAAACAATAATGCTGTGAACATGAGAAGTGGAGAAACCTGACTTCCTATGGATTTGTTTGCTTTTGTTAGTTGCAGAATCTTGGAAGCTACTAATACTGATTTAGGGCCTTCTCCTAATCAGATACAAAGAAAGCCTCTCTCATATAAATCCTTTGGTGTTATGAAAAGATAATCATTGCACTTCAGCTTCTTTCACAGCTAACATACACTTAAGGTCTCTCTTCATCTCACCAACTACTTTTTGTGACATATGTATAAACATTTGAACACATTTTCCCTCAGCAAAATTTGATTAAAAGTGCATATGTGAAGACTGATGTTTTAATAAGCCTCATGTCTTTAGGAAATCAGGCTAAAATAAAGCAACTATCATATCTCTGAATAAAAGAACAATACTATTACTGCTGAGACTTCCTTGCTTGAAGAAATATAGTTAGGATCTAGTTGTCATGGCTGGTTTAGCTGTTCAGCAGCTAAGGGGGGATGGGGTGTCAGTGAATATGAGAGTGCTGTGTGATGGATTTATCACTAGCAGGAAAAGAAATGGTCACTCAGGCTGCAGGGTGGAGCCCACCTATCATTCTGATATTTCCACCTCTGACCTGTTATCAGGAGGGAACAGAACAAGTCCTCAGCCAGTGTGCAGTGCTTCATCATGATCAGCCAATGGGCTACTCCATCTTGAAATAAATACACAAGTTTAAGGAAAAAAATTGCATATTTTCCCAGAGAACTGGTGGAGAAACAGCAAGATTTCTGCTGCACAGCCTCTCCACTGGGAAATTCACAGTATGTTACAGCTGTGGATAGCCTCACAGTAGTGCAATAGCAGAGCCTTTTAAGCAAGCTGTAGGGAGCTTATTTACAAGCACTGTCCTCCTACAGAGAGGCTCTGTGATGTTCTGGTGCAGAACAACAGGCAGCCACAGAGTAGCTGCTGTGTTGTGCAAGGGCCAACGCTGTCTCTTGAATACAGCAAAAACAAAGCTGCGTGTATGGGAATGATGGGCAGGATGATTTTAAAGCTGAGTTTCCCACCCTGTGTCTCCTGGGGATGTGGTGATGTGCTGTGGCTGATCTCTACTCCTGCAAGTGATCTCTGCACGGATTTATTTTACTCTTCCAACTAGTTACATGGTTGTTAAGTCCTTTAGGGTCTCTTTCTTTGGAACTTTCATCACATTTTAGACCCATGGCAGCAAATTCTTTCTACAGTGTGGGTTTTGGGAGACTAAAGGATGGTTCATTTTAGAACTAACCCATCACAGTAACTGTAAGTTGACACCTCATACTGAGCACGCACTTAGAAGGCAATGCCTTTTGGCTCCCTGCAGCTGTTTCACAGAGCTGCCATTTGCCAAAAGAAGGAGGAAATGTATTCAAAAGTTGGACACCTTCTGAGTGAGTGAGACAATCAGCACACAATTTCTCTCCTTGATTCAGAAGGCAGGGCCAGAGGGAATGGATTGGGCTGTAGGATTGCCGTTCTGGTGGAGAAATATTCCTCAGTTTAAAAATAGGCTTGCAAAATGTAAAGGAAAAGTGCTATTGGCATCCAACAGATGGTAGTTGACATGTTTTCTAGCTGTCACAAGTCTTTCAAAATTCTTCTGTTGCATATGCCAGAGTTTCACCTTTGTGCTGCCCAGCTGAACGCAGAAATGACAACTGCAGGTGGAGGAGCTCTGCAGGAACTCTCTGGGTAACCAGAATTAGATGAACCAACAGAAGAGGATTAATAGATCTCAGATTAGTATGTTCACCTCAGACTCTGTGATTGGGATATTCCACATTAAATTCATTTTCTATAATAATGTTTATTGCATCAAATCTTTAATTTTTGTCTCTAACCTGAGGCAAGAAAGGAGTCACTGGCAGCATCTACCCCAAGGACATTTTCCTGACTGTGACACTGAATTGCAACATGTAAATGTTTTCTGCCTGGTACTGTCCTGGACTGGTTATTTTGCCTCTGCTTTGAAGTGTTAGCTTTCAGTGACCTCTGCTAACATTTTATTATTGCATTGGGGCTGAGGCAGAGAAGAGCAATTAAAGGGTTGACATCTTTGGTATTTTTTTAATAGTACATGTGTCAAAATGCATTTAACAAATCATGGTTGATGCAAAAGCCTCATTAATGCTAAAATATAAGTAGAGTTCATTTCACTTGGGAGCAAGTGATAAGTTTAAAATGTATAATAACAAAAAGTGGTTGCCTTATTTTTGATATAGGACCTAATTACAACTCTTGCTTCTGAGAACTGAAGTTTTAAAGCCTAAATATTCCTTTCTGTTGTAGGATACAGCTGGACAAGAAAGATACAGGACCATCACTACAGCCTACTACCGAGGAGCCATGGGCTTTGTCCTCATGTATGATATCACCAGTGAAGACTCCTTCAACGCTGTGCAGGACTGGTAGGAAACACTGAAATACTGTTGTTGTTGAGTTTGTTTGGGTTTTGGCCAATTCTCTCCCCCCATTTGTTTGTTGAGAACATGAGACATCCCACCCTGCATAGTGCTTTGCATCACTGTGTTCTTTCCTGCTCATCTAAATAGTTTGATTCAGAAACATTCCTTAGAAAAAGTTCTACCGCTTCACTTTAATGAAAAGGTTGTAATTCAAATATTGTAGCATACTGTAGTACTTTTTGCTTTTAAAAGTATCAATTTATTGTAAAGAAATTAATCCTTTAATGCTTTTTTGGGTTTCTGGCTATGCTGCTAAAAATACACATTAACAGTGGTTGTTAAATCACATCTCAGGGATTTGGGGAAAGGCCATGTTTACCCTCAGCAGTGCCCTGTGACTCCACTCAAATCTCTTGCAATCATTTCTGCTGGTTACCTGGTTGCTCTTCACTGCAGATAAGAATGGCCACCGTGCAGAGAAGGGCAGTGCAGTGGTTAATGTGCTCTCCTGAGTCAGATTTATTTGCAATGGTCTTGGTGACCTACTGGGAGCATGTGACATCCTGGCTGTGGCACTGACTTAGCATCTGCCTCAGCCTGGCTTTCTGTTGAACACCTATCCTGCATCCCCTAAGCTAGACTGTAGCTCAAAAGCTGCAACATTGTGCTTTGTTGCTTCAAGTGATTTGTCTTCTCTCCAAAGCTGCCCAGTTTTTCCTCTCCCTGTTCACTAAAGCAGTTGGTCATGATGGTCACATTCAAGATGCAGTCTCCACTTTCACCCCCCCATCTCCTGTACCATACCACCACATGAACTGCAGCCCCATCCTGAGAAGCCCTTCAGCAGCCTGTGGTAGAGAAATACATTCTTTTCTTATTAGAAACACAAACGCAGAGGTTTTGCCAAAACCAGTTTAATCCATCAAATTTTGTTCACCAAGCTCAGATGAAGCTTTTTCTGCAAGTGTCTGCACAGGGATGTTTTCTGTAGGAGTGCAGGCATGTGAGTTGGGGCAATATCTTTCACTAAACTATAAATATTTCCAACTTGGTTTCCTGATGAAACAAGATCCACATGACCACATGGTTCATCTGCCTGTCTGTTGGTTCTACTCTAGCAGGTTTTACTTATCAGTGTTAAGTTAGCTGAAAATTACCAAATCTCAGTCTCCGAGCTGCTACCATTTTAAAGTTTGCAGAGATGAAGTTTAACCTGAAGCTTTATATTGGAAGTAGTCTAAGGTCTGTTCTATCAAAGGCACTGGTGTGAGAGTTGGGAAAGGTCAGCTTTGTCTGTTTGACTTCACATCTTCCCTTCCTGCAGCCACGGGAGCTGCAGGAACATCTTTGCTAAGAGCACCTTGTCAGCCAAAGGACAGAGGTGAACCATCACGTTTTTCCTCTGTATGTCAGGAATCTTTCCAACCAGCCTTAAGGTTCTGAACCCAAATGAGGTGGTGGGGTGCATTAAAAGGGCCCATTTCCTTCCTTCCTGAAGCTTGTCCACAGGAGAGGAGATGAGGGCTGCACCCAAGCCAGCATCTCTGGGCCAGCAGAGTCCTCTAGTGGCTATTGAAGCTGGGAGATAGTTTTTCCCAGTCTGCAAAATTGCTTTCTAAACTTCCAGGGGCACAAGAAATGTAACAAGAATATTTTGGCTGGTGCTACTCTATCAGTGTCTGCCATTTTCTAGCATGGAAAGTAGGATTTTTTTTTTCCCCCCACCATTCTACATGACACAGTTATGATTAAAAAAACTTATTACACTGGATATGGTCTTCAGTCAGGAACTGTACTCTCCATAGAAAATTAATGTGTCTACCACTTGAGCTCCTTTATCTCCATCTCTGGTTCCTTGGCACGTAATTGCTTTAACAGCCCCCTGATAAGGCCACAGGGGAAATGAGAATATCCTTCCCAGTCTGCCAAGTGATTTCTTCCCTGGGAGCACCCTCACTCTTCTAATGGGAGGATGTCCTGAAGAGCATCCTGATTTGCTTTGTGTCACTCATACCTCTCCCAAACCAAGTAAGGGCACTTACTCTCCTGAGTGAGAAGATCATGGCTGTGTATCAGGTATTTAGACAAACACTCCCAATAGATTATGAATGCAAAACAGAGTATTTTCTTCATTCACATGAATCACCCCAATTAATGATGATCATCATCTTAAAACCACTGAGAAAGAGACACAATTTTAATGCATTTGGGAATACCTGGAACATGACTTGTTCTCTTGTTCACTGGAAAAAGTACCAGAGGTTGTATGAGAAGCCTTAAAATATTAAGCCTTAGTGATTTTCCTTACTACAGAGTGACAAGAGTTCAGTCAGGTTATTTTACAAGAAAAAATATAAATAGGCAAACACAAAGATGGGTTTTAACTGATATTTGAAAATAAGTAATTATTCCAGTTGAATATGTCTTTCTTATATGGTGAGAGAAAGGGTTAAATGAGCTTCCATAGCTTGCAGCTCAGTTTCTAGAATTTTTTTTAGTAGTCTTTGACAGCTGTTGTTTGATATTGGGTTGATAGTTCTGTGTGTAGATAATTCAGTTGTTTATTGCATTTGAAACTGTAATGGAACTAAAATATACTCAGTACTTGAAACAGTAAAGTAAATAGAAAATATAATGGAAGCTCTGCTTTGGGCAATCTAGACAATTTCATAGAAGGAAAATAAAAATTGGTAAAACTTAACTTAGATATTAAGTGACAGCTGGGTTCACAAACCATCAGCTTTATTTATCTTTAACCCACACTGAGTTGTTGATACCTCCATGTAACCGTGAACCTGAGACTATTTTTCTTCTAAGCATGAAACACGAAGTTTGTGCTTTATTGTTAATTTGGGGAATTCAGCACAAACAAGGCACAGCATTTTATTGTGTCACAGAAATATGTTTCTCCCAGTGTGTATATTGGGCTGCCCTGATAGTTTTTGAAACAGTTCCATCACACAAGCCTTGCTATTTATTCATTTATCTTTCCTAAAGCAGCTGGAAATTTTCTGCCCTTCTTTTTGTAGGGTTTCTTTTATATGTTCTTCATAACTTTGTTGGTTGGCTGGCTGGTTGTTTTTTATTCTTAAGAAGATTAAAGATTGGTGTTCTGTAAGAGGTTTTCCACTAACTTGTACAAAACCAGGAGAAAGATGCATTCCTCTGGGAGATCCTTCATGCTGTTTTCTTCCTTTTCATTTTCTAAGTAATTCTGTTTAAATAGTTAAGATTTATGTCCCCACATGATACCAGGGGCTGAAATGAATTCAGAGGCTGAACTGTGAATCAGAAGAGGAGCCTGCTTTTAGTTGTTTTAAATTGAACCTGGGGAGACTTTATTTCTCTCTCTCTTGCTTATGGAGGGAGACTGGGAATATTTCATCTTCCTGTGCTTTTGGCTGATTTCTGCAGTCACCCCCTTCTCTGATGAGCCTTGAGATCCAGAGTCCCACCAAAACTCATCACAGATTCATATTAGCTCTCATGGGGCTTTTCTACATGGAGGCACTCAAAAGGGTGACACTGGAGGAGCTAAAATTGGGATTGGAATGAGTGCCTTTCCAGGAGGACACTAGGGAGAGTAAGAAGTTTCGTTGCACAGTCTTTATTTTTGCATGTTGCACTGGGGGGCTGGGCTTGGGTGAGGTTCCTGTTCCCCAGGGCAGCCCAAGCAGGCAGCCTCTTCAAGGCAAGTTGCACAGGAAATGACCCCTTTTTCCCAGTTATCTGTGGAGTAACACAGCTGGCTGCTTTCCATGGAAAAAAGCACGTAACCAACTCAAACTAATTAAAAATTGTCATTAATAGATCAGAGCTGGAGGCTGCTGCTAATTCAAAAGAGAAGGAATCAAGTGCTTTATTGTTATGGGAGTTCAAGGAAACTCACAGAGAAGTAAAGGTTTGAGGGGACTTCTGGGTCTGTTGGGAAGTGGAAGATTTGCCTGAAACTGTAGTGTCCTGCCTGGAGTGGTGGTGAGCAGGGGCAAAGAATGGGAGGGTGAGTAGGGAATGGAGGAGGATGGACGAGAGGAGTGTATGGCTTCTGGCAGTGCAGCCTAATTACCCTCGGGGAGAAGGGAGCTTTAAAAGAGAGAGCTGACTTGGTGAAGATAAAATAGGGTTTAAAAAGATGATGAAAGTGAATGCTACTGAGCTGATAATGTTCTGCTGCTGGCTCTGGGACACCTCACCAAGGGTGGTGGGAGAGGACTGTCCCCTCAGGATTTATTTAAAAAAAAATCTGTTTTGTCATAGAAAAACTCTAAAAAGACTAAACATAAGGTCAGAGTCCTGGGATCCACAGTGAGCTCCACTCCAGTTTCAGCACATGAGCCACAGAAAGCTTTAGAGGCTCCAAGTTCACCCGAGTGCTCCTGCCTAAGCTCCCACACACTGCAGCCCTGTGCCACTGAAGTTAGTGTTGGTCTGTCATTGCAGCTGCTGTCTCCTGCCTTAGGTATCCCTTAGCCCTGCTGAGTTCAAGTATTAGCTCACAGAGCCTTGCTTTGATCTCATATCTTCCAATTTGGTAAATTTCTGTTTCTTCTTTTCAGTTGTTTCCATGTTTGTATGTGATTTTCAGTTTCCATGAAGTTTTCCTATTTAACCAAAGACAACTTGATGCTTTCATCTTTCTTATGGTGTTCCTAAAACTCTGCAGCAAAATGTGCTGCAGAAAAGGAGAGAATTATTATTATTATTATTTTATAAGAAGTTGTAAATCCAGCATGAAGTGTGCATCTACTGCATGGCTTTCTCTATGGGACAATATCCATAAGAGCTGTAGCTGTTGTTCCTCTGACAGATGACAGCTGAAGGAGAATAAGCTTTACAAAAAGCTGGTTTTGTCTCTGATCTTCAAAAATTACTCAATTCAGTTTTTTTGCCCGGATCTTGTGATCTTTGAAACACTTGCAAAGTCTCAACAAGAAACTTTATAGTCACACAAAGTTAAGGAGTAGTAAAATAGAACAGTGCTGTGAGTTACACAGTCTGCATTCTTGCATTGTGTGCAAGCCTGGTCATTTGTCTTTGGACCAACACACAGCCTGGGGATGTTGATGCTGTCATTAATGGTACTTGTTTTCATATTGAATACAGGGTTGTATTTTGGCACAGCTGATGGAATGTAACCATCTCTTTTGACCTGCTGTAGGGCCACACAAATCAAGACTTACTCCTGGGACAATGCACAAGTGATCCTGGTTGGAAACAAATGTGACATGGAGGATGACAGGATTGTTCCTGTGGAGAAGGGGAAACATCTGGCAGATCAGCTGGGTACATGGAAAACTTTTCTTTCTACCTTTTTTCCTCTGCTTGTTTATGTTGTGTTCCTTCCAGTTTGTACAATAGTAAGTCCTTCCAGCAGTAAAACTTCAGTAATGGTCTCACAACTAAGAAGTGTAATATATTCTAGTTTCAGATTTTAGTTTTTTCGTGCTCAGTAGGCCAAAAATACCTGGTAGAATAATTGTAGTGCTGCTGTATCTATAAAGGTGATGTCTAGGGGTGGAAGGAAGATAAAGTTTGTCTAAAGAGAAAAGCTTTTATTAGCTCAGCAGAATGAAAAGAAAAAAAGTTTTCATAAACACAATTTTGTCTTCAGGTCTCCAAGTACCATGTACTCCTTGCAAATCAATGCAAACATTGATTTTTGTTGAAGCATTTTTTTTAACTAAACAATGAAAAAGAAAGAAGTTTATATATCAGAAGTGAAGAATTGAATAAAACATATTTTTAAAAATGTACTAGGCTTCTCTATCCAGGTAAGAAGATATTACGTTATTGATGTGGGAGAGAAAAAGCAAAACAGTTCCATTGAGAGGAAGCTGGGATTGTAATGAAAATTTTATAATAAAGAGCAAAGTAAACTCATACATACTAGTAAAATCTCATACATATTCATAAACTCATACTAGTTTATCATTTATTTATCATTTTTCATTATCCATTATAGAATAGATGATATTTTTAATATGATGTCAGGGCTCTGTGTTAAGATTTAACTATACTGTTGTCTTCTGTTAAAAGATTTCAAAGGAGCAAGTAAATCCTGTTAAAATTTCATTCAGGTAACAGTGGAGACCCTTACAGTAGGTGTAAATATTTGCTTAGCTTCTAAGAGTAGAGATTCTTACCAGACCCAAAGGAATCACCGTCATCCTGAACTTATAAAATCCTGTGTTGTCTTCAACTCTTAAAAGTTAATTGGAGAGTGCATAATAAACTGTTAAATGAGGGGTACTGGAGTTCCAGGACACACTGGAACATACGTTGGTGTAGTTTGAAGTATGACCTTGAAAGTGTAAATTCTACATAGGGCACACACAGAGAGGTCCCATTCATGGCTGGAGCCTTGAGGCACTGCCATCATAAACAAATAACAAGCAAATATCAAATCAGACCCATTGTTATTATTGTAATAGTAAATCTTGACATGTAGGACTAGCAAAGCAACAAAGATATGGTTAGTTTGCAAAATCAGTTATGGGCTCTTTTCTACCCATCAGAATTTAATTTGCTTTTGAAAATATGAATGAGAATAAACTTGGTTCCTGGCTTGCAGGCTCTCAGAAAGGTTGTGGATGCATGTGTGTGCACCTATTTCACAATAATTACACTGCTAGTAATTGAAAATTTGTCCAGACCAATGTAGCAGCAAATGGAGAGTTTTATTTGAACTCCCACTTGAATTTGGACTTCTAATGTTTTTTGATCCTCTGAAAATTCATCTGTTTGTTTCAATACAAACTTGGCATCTAGGATCTGAATCCTTTACGTGTGGGACACTTCAAATCACACACACAGAGGGTTACCATAGCAACAGATTCCATCAATAGGAAACTGTTTCACAGAAGAATCCCCAGTGCTGCCCCGACCTGGTGCTCGTCCAGCTCACCCTGGATAAACACACCCCAGAGCAGAGCAGCCCAGCAGCTGATCATGCCTTTGGGAAGTGCTGTCCCAGCTCTGCTCTTCCGTAACCTCCCAACTTCCAAAACACTCTTTTTAAAAGAGCTGAAAAATAGCTCTGATTTTATCAGATCAGTTTTTTTCTTATAGTAACTATGCTAATGTGTACAGCATTATATGAAATTATTTTGTGACTTAGGTGGGAGGAATCTCTTTAATTGGCTATTGACTGCTTAAAGTGCTAATGTTCATCATAATGATTCACATAAAGGTTATCCCTCAGCATGTTTATCTAAGTTTGCATAGTGATATTAACATCATTGAAATAATTCCCTAATCAGATTATGAAATTGTTATTGGCCTGAATGTGAACTGAACCAAAATGGATTGGTTTAGCAGAAGCTAAGCCTATGTTGGACTTACAGATATCTAAGTGCAGTTCTCTGATTGCCTTTGCTTTTTATATACATTTTTATTCATCATCAAAACAGCAAGTGGGGCAGACAGAACCCTCGTGTGATGCAGGGCAGCCCTGCCTGTTTGGTGACAAGGCAAAATCTCCACCATCACTTCACCCCTTGTCCCATGAATCTTAAAAAGGTTTTGAATGGGGTGGATACCTACTTAGCTCACACATCAAGTTGACTCAGCCTGCCAGCAGTGGCAGATTAATCAGTTAAGACAAATTTTCCCTTTGTTTGTGGCAGAATCAAAGGAGACTGATGCAATGCGGAATATCCCCAGAATGAAGCACAGCAGAACAGGGCTTATTGCAGAATAAACTCTCTGCTCCGCAGTGCCTCGGCTCTCACTGCTGGCAATTTAATAACCTGACAGAACAGAAGCAACAGCCTGGTTGGCCCTTGAGGCCCCTGGGGTGAGGGAGATAAAGAAATGCTTCACAGTTCAGGGCATTCCTGCTGCTGAGGCAGGGTCTGGGCTGTCTGTCAGAGGCTGCTTCTCCCCTAGCACTGGGTGGCAGCGGAAAGCAGTGAGAGGAGCTGGTGCCATCCCCCCCTTGGTGTAACTCTAGCCTTGGTGGTCTGGTTTTTAAATCAGAAAGGGTCAGTGTTTGAGGGTCAAGGAGCATTTTGCTTTTGAGCACAGAAGTCAGTCAGCAGAAGGAAAGCAACCTCGGTTTTCCTTGTCCTTCTGGCCTCTGCTCTTGCCAGAGGGCAGCAGGGGTGGAAGAGCCTGGCCCTTGGCAGAGCTGTGGGGAGCCCAGGGAGGTTCCCCACACCTTGCTGCTGGTGGCATGTCCCAGCTGCAGCCCAGGGGACCTGCACTGATGGAAGGGGGAGATTTGACTCCCTTGCCCCGGGTTTACTCAGATCTGTGGATGTGCTTACCAGGGTGATGGGAAGGATTCATGTATCCCGTTCACTCTTAATGAAGCTTGATACGTTTTAGAAGTATTTCTACTCACTATTCTGAGATTGTGGGAATCAACTGACTTTAAGGATTATCTGGTGTCTTGTTTTCTTAAGGTAAATCCTGAAAAAAAAAGGTATTTTAAAAACCATCATGATCATCAGTCTCTATTCATGCTTTTTGTTCACTTTTTCCCCAGGTTTTGACTATTTTGAAGCCAGTGCCAAAGAAAATATCAACGTGAGGCAGGTGTTTGAGCGTCTGGTGGATATAATCTGTGAAAAGATGTCAGAGAGCATAGAATCAGACAATTCCAGAGGCACTTCTGGAAGGAGCATGCGGCTCACAGACAACCCCCCCCCTTCACAGCAGAACTGCTCGTGCTAGTGACCTTTCACATTGAGAAATGTCCTTCTCCCCTGATTAAATTTTATCTTTTCATTTGTGGTGGTGCATTATCACAGTCCAAAGGCAGAAGTGTCTGTTGTAGGAAACTGGTATGTTTGTTTAATGTGCTGGAGTGTTAATATTATGTATTTCCTCATCCAGTAATTTAATAATCTGAAAAAGTATTGTAAGTGCACCTCGTGTGAATGTGAGTTACACTGAAGAAAAATAATTGTGTAGTGATGCAAATGTTATTTCTACAGAGAATTGTGCATTTTTAATTATAAATTCTTCTATTGCAGAAAGAGTTTTTTTGTCAAGAACAGCAGGAAGCACAAAAACTAATTAGAAGGGACCAAGTCTAAGAGAAAAAAGGGGAAAATCTCTTATAAAGCAAGAATATGGGGTTTTTTTAAGCATAAAACAAAAAACCCACTCCCCAGATATTTAGAGAATTGTTGCTGTCCTCCAGACATGGACTTCAGTTTTTCTGTAAGATGGGGTGGAAAGCAGAGCATTTCTGTCTGACAGTGTGAGGTCCTCCAGAGTGTGAGGAGGAAAGGGGTTGGATTTTGTGCAAAGTCTCTAAACAGATGAAGAACACGGGGAGGAATCAAAGCTGCCGGGCTGGGGAGGAGGAGGCCTTGCAGCCATCCCTGTTATTTCCCTGTGCTTTGGCTGGTGGTGAGTGAAGGAGTGAGAGCCCTTCCAGGGGCTGCCCTTGCCTCCAAACTTCTCCACTGCAGCTTGCAGAGGCCTGGGGGTGTTGCTGTGTTGGGCACATTCCTGTCCCTCATCCTCTCTTCCCAGAATGTGACTGTCCTGCAGCCTTGCACCTCCATCCTGTAGTTTTACCTCTCCGGGTCTGGATCTTCTCTCATCAACCACTTGCTGGTGGATTTGTTGCAGGATGAAGGAAAGGGGGAGTTGGCTGCTGCATGCTTAGTTGGAGGCAAAAACCTGTAAGACATGGAATTGCACTGTCTCAGAGAGATAAAAATATCAGGAGCCAAACTGTGAGTGTTGGCAGGTATTTGTGCCAATATTATCAGATATTCTTTCTGCATTTTGTTGTTGATTTATTTTTTTAATCTTGTTCTAGATGGGTGTGTGTGGGGGGATAGATTTTCTGGTTTCAGATTCAACCACAAACTATAATTTGAGATAAAGAAGATCACTCTTCTTTATCTCAAATAATAGATAATTAATAGATAATTAATAGAACACAACTGCAAATGAAACATGGCAAAGACATCCTGTTGTTCTGTGAACTTTTTGTGGCATCACGCTTTGAAGGGAGGAAAAATTTTAAAATTAAGTGGATATGGAGAGAAGTTGGCTGTCTTAAGGGGAAAATTCTGGAAAGTTTCCACCTTTGTTCTGTGATCTTCTCTGACTGAGGGGACTTCCTGATGTCAGGAACAGGAGTTGATCGCTTGCCCTCTGTCCTGTAACGTGCTGGATCATGGCACCAGTGAGTGCTTTTGTAATTTCCTTCTGTTGTGTCTCAAAGTGTAATAGCTCTAAGAAAAAAAGCACAAAATTCTGGACAAAAATGCAACTGTTTTGGGGTGGTTTGAGCTCATTGTGCTAAAGGCTTGATCCCTCTGTGTGTTGCTTTTGGGAATCTTTACTGTGACGTGTTCTGGGTGTGTGTGATCTCGTCTTGAGAGTGTGATTTGTGCAATGCTGGAATTGTGGTTGTTGTATCTAAACCCCTGAAACTGCAAAATAAAGAGAAATGTACTCACTGGGTGTGGCCAGAGATCTTGTGTCAGCTGCATTTCTTGCGTTAGGAATCCTACGCAAGTGAAGGATTCCTTCACTTCACTCCCACGTGTGAGGGAGAAATCTTTTTAATGCTTTAAGACATCAAACGACATTGATCTTTCTTTGGCAGGGTGACAGTCTTTGAACCCAACAATCTGGAATCACTATGTAGGTTTTGAAGAGTGAAGAGAAGGATTATTTGGCCAATAAATGTATAGTGTTGTGTTCTAATTGTAGAAGAAGCAGGTTTTAGGCAACTTGTGTACTAGCAATAAAATAAAAAAATTCCACATCAGATTTTGAGCTGTGCAGATGTAACTTAGTACATCAATGCAAATAATGATTTGTCAGCTCAGCAGCTCACTGGTAAAAGAAAATGGATTCAGCAGAAATAGAATTTCAATTATTTTCTTTCACTTACTCTTTTTTTTTTCCCCCTAGCAGTAAAGACCTTTCCCTTTTCTCCCCAATATATAATTGTGTTTCATTGTGTTCTGGTCAATGGTCAGATGGGTTTCTTCAAAGAAGAATACAAGTACATTCTAGGCCCCTCAAGCTAGGATGGGCAGAATTGTTTTTCACAGTACAAGCCAGCAAGTAGCTACATGGCAGTCTGAAGAAAAGAGAGTTGGGAATTCTACCCTGCCTTATATTGCATACATGGAGAAGCCTAATAGTTTTTGCAGAAATCCTGCAGAGTTTATTTCAAATAAGGAGTCAAATCATCACAGGCAACTGATACAACTCTGCATTAATATATATTTTGTGTCTCTTATCATTTTACCTTTGCTGTGAAGGAATACAGGGCAAGCCTTTTGCCTTAAATGGCCTGCAGCTGGTTTCGGTATCAGCAGTGAGTCAGTAGTAATTGGCACTTGTATTAACTTGCAAGAGGAATGACAGAATGTCAGACGGTGATTTGTCAGGGCAAGAGAAATAAATCTGCTTGCACTGAAGGGAAACTTGAAATTTGTGATGTAGGCTTGTAGAAAGCCTTCCGTTTGACTGGCAGCGGCCCGGGGTAGTTATGTTGCTAAAACAGCCTGGTTACAAGGTAAAAAAAAAAAGGGGCACTAGAGTGTGAAAAGAAAGAGGTGACAGCTCCTCACAAGCGTCTCTCTGTGGCTTGTACTAAACAGCACCGAGCGTGCTGTGCTCCAGCAAAAGCCACAGGGAAGCCTTGGGATTAGAGATGGGTCTTGGCTTCCATCTGGTGGAGAAATAAAGCACTGAAGTACCAGGTCCGGCATCCAGGCTGAATTACCAGCCCTGTACCTCAGGCTTGGCCTCTGAGCCCGTACCTTGGCTTTCACCACCTCCTTTGCAGGGAGCGGAGCGGGACAGACGCGGAGCGGGGCGGAAGGGCTGCGATAAACGCAGGAGCTCGGCCGCTGGGAAGCGCCAGGGCATTGGAGCCGAGAGGCAGAGCAGCATTCCCGCTGTCACTCCATCGCACTGGAGCCTGATGGGGGGAAAGGATACCCACGAATCGGAAAGGGCTGAGACCTGCCGAAGCGGCCACGTTGGGAACAAAGAGTGATTTCTGCTAAGCAGACGTGGGTGCAGGCTTTACGCCGTTCAGAGCACACCGTTCCCCCGCACACGTGTTCCCCCATCCCGGGAATCCACGGAATCCCAGCCCCTGCCGAACTGCCGGCAGCCGGCCCCGCGAGCTGATTGGTCCTTGCGGGCTTGAGCGACAGCCAGTCCGACCAATCGGTGAGGGCTCTGAGAGGAGGAGGTGGCTTCCTTCCGCCAGCTGGCTGTTGGACGATTCCAACATGAGAGCAGGGGGGGCACTGCTCGGGCCGCTGGCGGGCGTCCGCGTGGAAATGTGACTGCGCAGAGACCAGTCCCTGAAATCTGAATTCGCTCTTCTGCCTTCCCCTTTTCCCTCTGATTTGTCTTCCCGCTCCCCTCTATCCCNGGCGGCCGGGACGGGCCGTTGTCCGGCCGCTGTGGAGCGGCACCACCGCCGCCATGCCCGGCAGAAACAAGGCGACGTGCGGTTACGGCAGCCCGGAGCTTGCGGTGGGGCAGCAGGCCGCGGAGGGCGGCCGCGACGCTGGGGGCCGCTCGCCTCATGGGGACGAGGAGGAAGATCGCCGGGGAGCCGGTCCCGAACACAACCTCGGTGACCCCGACATCGTCAAGTCCCCCAGCGACCCCAAGCAGTACCGGTGAGGGCGGGAGGGCAGGTGCGGGAGGACGGGCAGCCCAGTCGGTCGGTGGGGTGCGCCGGGGTCTGCCCGCCCCGTGTCCCCTGCTGGGACCCCGGCGGTGGAAGTCGGGCTGGTCCCGCTGTTCGGGGAACTTGGAGGTCTGTAATAAACCGAGGCTGGGGATTCCGCGGGTGTGTTCGTCCTAAAGGTGGCCTGCCCTGTGTGTGTGCGGGCATGGGACGGGAGGATCGGCCCTTGTGCCCAGGCTGGTCGGTGCTGGGTGTTCTCGAGGCGCAGCAATAGCCATTAATCGTTAGTTTGCAGCCCTCGGCCGGGCAGCTCCTCTCCGAAAGCGTTAAATGCAAAGTGCCGTTTAAGTACTTCAGAGCAGATCCCAACTTAAAACCAGTCAGTTACTCTTCCTGTTTTAGATGAGCTTCTAGGTTTTAACACAAATATCTGTGAGTTGAGTTAAAATGCTTTTAGGCCACCGTTTTGCTTGTGTTTTTATTTCAATATTTCTGAGTAATACCCCGGAAAGTGATGAAAAAGATCAGCTTCCCTGAGCACAGCCCACAGCATCCGTGGCCCAGACACATCGAGAGACTCAGATGAGAAGTCCAGCAGAGTTTGAGCTTGTTGGATGCTGTAAGGCGGTCTGTTCTTGAGAGAACACTCTGATTACTTCTTCCTCTAGGACAGAAGATTATCCAGCTCCTTAGAGCTGTTTTTTTTTAAATTTATCTTTACTTTTCATGATGTCTAATCTGTGCAGCCAGTGGAGAATCTGCTGCCTGAGCCTGGAACTGAACTTCGGGTTTGCAGTGGCATTGGCTGGCAGTGAGATTCCCTGCTGGCTGCCTGAAGAGGACTGTGCCCATTGGCTTAGGGAGAGACATGCTCCCTCCCTTCTTGCCCTACTTCTTTGCTCCTTCCTCTGGATCTCTGCCTGCCTCTCCTGACGGCATTCTTACTCATGCTACTTTGTGGCAAGCTTGTCCTCCTGCAAAGCTCGCAGCTGCAGATGCTGTCAGCTTAGGGAACTCCTACTTTTACTACCTGAAGCAGCACTGGTGGATGGAGCTTGGGAAATAAATCCACTGAAGGTTTTCACTACCTATTTTGAGGCTCAGGAGCCTCCTCTGCACATGAGAATTGGAGAGAGTATTTGCTTATGGCATGAAGATAAACTAATACCAAAATCTTGTAGAAATCCTACTGTTCATTCTTAACAGAATTTTTCAGTTGGAAGCATAGAGTTGCATCTTTTCAGACTGATTTCCATGTGTGTGAAGTGAGCCTGGCACAGCACAGACACTGTCCTTATGGAAGAGAAGTTCAGTGTGGCTGGAAGCAAAGCCCCACTGAACCAGGTGTGATGTCCCAAACCTGAGGAAGGTGTCCTGGCAGGTGATGTGATGATTCTGACACACTTTCCCCTCTTCACACCCCAGTGATGTGTGCTGCAGCCCAGTCACAGGGGGCTTTGTGTGTCTGGTGTCTTTGATGTCTGGTGACATCAGCCTTAACTTAATGGAAAGTGTCATATTTTGCCTTCTGAAATAATGATCACAAAACCAAAAGAGCTCTGACGCAGATTGCAGTTGGATTTGCTCATTAGAGCTGTAATTGTGTAATTACATGTACCAGAAANCTATGCTTCCCCCCCCCCGCGCACGCCGGCAGCCTGGTCTCCACCAATGGGAGCGCCGCGCAGCCATGCGCATGCGCAGTCTCGCGGCCGCCCTCGCTCGGAGCGGGCGGGCGGCGGCGGCCAGGGGTCCCCGCGGGCGGGCCGTGGCCGGGGGCTGGCGGCCGGGACGGGCCGTTGTCCGGCCGCTGTGGAGCGGCACCACCGCCGCCCTGCCCGGCAGAAACAAGGCGACGTGCGGGTACGGCAGGCCGGAGC
>VZRF01013261.1:188236-271790 GCA_013396875.1 Vireo altiloquus | reverse complement strand
GGGAGGATCGGCCCTTGTGCCCAGGCTGGTCGGTGCTGGGTGTTCTCGAGGCGCAGCAATAGCCATTAATCGTTAGTTTGCAGCCCTCGGCCGGGCAGCTCCTCTCCGAAAGCGTTAAATGCAAAGTGCCGTTTAAGTACTTCAGAGCAGATCCCAACTTAAAACCAGTCAGTTACTCTTCCTGTTTTAGATGAGCTTCAAGGTTTTAACACAAATATCTGTGAGTTGAGTTAAAATGCTTTTAGGCCACCGTTTTGCTTGTGTTTTTATTTCAATATTTCTGAGTAATACCCCGGAAAGTGATGAAAAAGATCAGCTTCCCTGAGCACAGCCCACAGCATCCGTGGCCCAGACACATCGAGAGACTCAGATGAGAAGTCCAGCAGAGTTTGAGCTTGTTGGATGCTGTAAGGCGGTCTGTTCTTGAGAGAACACTCTGATTACTTCTTCCTCTAGGACAGAAGATTATCCAGCTCCTTAGAGCTGTTTTTTTTTAAATTTATCTTTACTTTTCATGATGTCTAATCTGTGCAGCCAGTGGAGAATCTGCTGCCTGAGCCTGGAACTGAACTTCGGGTTTGCAGTGGCATTGGCTGGCAGTGAGATTCCCTGCTGGCTGCCTGAAGAGGACTGTGCCCATTGGCTTAGGGAGAGACATGCTCCCTCCCTTCTTGCCCTACTTCTTTGCTCCTTCCTCTGGATCTCTGCCTGCCTCTCCTGACGGCATTCTTACTCATGCTACTTTGTGGCAAGCTTGTCCTCCTGCAAAGCTCGCAGCTGCAGATGCTGTCAGCTTAGGGAACTCCTACTTTTACTACCTGAAGCAGCACTGGTGGATGGAGCTTGGGAAATAAATCCACTGAAGGTTTTCACTACCTATTTTGAGGCTCAGGAGCCTCCTCTGCACATGAGAATTGGAGAGAGTATTTGCTTATGGCATGAAGATAAACTAATACCAAAATCTTGTAGAAATCCTACTGTTCATTCTTAACAGAATTTTTCAGTTGGAAGCATAGAGTTGCATCTTTTCAGACTGATTTCCATGTGTGTGAAGTGAGCCTGGCACAGCACAGACACTGTCCTTATGGAAGAGAAGTTCAGTGTGGCTGGAAGCAAAGCCCCACTGAACCAGGTGTGATGTCCCAAACCTGAGGAAGGTGTCCTGGCAGGTGATGTGATGATTCTGACACACTTTCCCCTCTTCACACCCCAGTGATGTGTGCTGCAGCCCAGTCACAGGGGGCTTTGTGTGTCTGGTGTCTTT
Source organism: Vireo altiloquus (assembly GCA_013396875.1). Lineage (NCBI taxonomy): Eukaryota > Metazoa > Chordata > Aves > Passeriformes > Vireonidae > Vireo > Vireo altiloquus. Next base: position 270,526 of record VZRF01013261.1, on the reverse strand, counting down.
GATGTCTGGTGACATCAGCCTTAACTTAATGGAAAGTGTCATATTTTGCCTTCTGAAATAATGATCACAAAACCAAAAGAGCTCTGACGCAGATTGCAGTTGGATTTGCTCATTAGAGCTGTAATTGTGTAATTACATGTACCAGAAATGTATGTTTTATATACATTCATCCATAGATGGAATTTCATGGTCTTGTAGTTCTTGTAATTTGGGAAATTAAAGCATTTCTCTCAGTGTTTACCATGCACTGGTATGTATTTCAATAGTAACTTCTAAACAATTGTCATTAATATAAGAAAAAAACTTTGTGTGAGAACAATCCTGTTTAAACTTATTCAGGAGGTTTTTAAGAATTTGAATTTTATTTTATAATTAAACCTTATTTGTATCAATGCTGCATAGTCCTTTTATAAAGCAACTAGACTGTGCTTACTTCTGTCTCTACCTCTGTGATTGCATTTTTTGTTCTGTATTTTGCATTCTAGTGGATATTAGTTACATTTGTCCTTTGCCATTGGATTGAAACATGGAAAAAGTAAAGAACACCTATGTCAGTGGTGCCTCTGCTCTGTATAACCTAAGCTGTTTAGATCATCCTGGAGTGAAATCTGAGAGCCTCCAGCAGCGCCGTGGTTCAGCCGTGTCCTTGCTGCTGGATGCTCTCTGTCCTGGGTGCTACACCCACGAGCCTCCACATGAGCAATGTAAAATTAGTATAATCTGCTCCATTAGCTTAATGGGGCTGTGTGGAAAGGATCAACAAGAGCTGCTGGATACACCTGGCTGAACAGCTTTATGGCACAGTGTTCCTTGGAAAGAATAGCCCCATTCTGTTCTGTTGGAGTCAGAAAAAGCTTGGGAGCTTGTTATATGGAGCCAACATGTTCTCTGCTTTCCACCAGTACCTGCTGCTCCCTAGGAGGCTGAGATTCTCCAGGAGCTGTACGAACATGCAGAGCAGAGTTGTGTGTGGAGAAGGAGATGCTGGAAGGTGCTGTCTGGAACTTCAGCTCTCAGCTGCCCAGAGGCTGAAGCACCCATGTGTGCAGTGTGTGTTTTAGGATGTTTAGGAGTGTTGGAGCTGTGTAGTGGGACACATGTACATGATGGGAATGGTTAGCAAACATGCTTTCAGAATGCAGGAGGATTCACTTTGTTCCCAGAGATGAGCATGGATCCATCACTGTTCATCAGAGCATCCCTACAACACACTATGCTGTTGTTTGAATGAATCAAAACACACTTGGGCTTTTGATTGGAGCAGATTTGTCCTGCTCAGCAGTCCTGCAGCAAGGAAACTGGGTGTGTTCATGGTCATGGAACCCTGAACATGGAGTAAGTGCTGTCACTTCCCCTTGGGTTACTGGTCATGAGTCATACCTTAACACAACTATTAGACATTTGTTCATTAGCTTTTTTCATAGACTTGGTAGTCCAAGAGCCGTGTCCACATTGCAAGTTTCTTAGCTGCTATAAACTCGAGGTTGGACTGGATGACCTCTAAAGGCCCCTTTCAACAAAGACTATTCTGTGATTCTGTGTTCTGTAACTCAGATTTTTCTGGGAGTGTGGGATGTGACCATGGATTTGTTTTATTCTAGCTTGCTTTTTTTGTTGGTTTTTTGCTGGGTCAGATATCACAGGTCTCTGTCACACTAGTTCATAGGATGGCTGAAGTATTTTCTGGACCCAGCATTCCTTCCGTTCTGCAGCTGCTCTGTTAGCCAGTGCGAGCTCCTGGGAAGGGTGCTCTGGTTGATTTGACAAATTGTGATTGTATTCCAGATTTGATGGTAAATGAATACAAATGAGGGCTCTTATAGTGCAGAGCATTGGTGCTTGCAGTCCTCAGTGTGAAAAGTTGTACAAGGGTGCTGCACAGAGGACTTGTGGGGTTTTATTTATATCTACACTCATGTATAAAAACCTCTGTGCATGTATAAACACACAGAGCGAGAACTGTTTATTGCTTCTTGATAGGAACCCAACCAATTCTCTGTGACTTGTTCTGTGGAGCCTGCAGAGGAGCTCTCTCCTTTCTAACACTTGCCTGCTACATCTGCAGACCCCATTTAATAGAAGTCATTGATGAAAACAAATCAAATCAAATGCTCTGGGGTCTGCTTAGAGGCAAAGACTAAGATCTTCATTCTGTCACATCATATATGTTTCCAAGAGCCTGTCAAGCCTAAAAGATGATTGAAGTTTGGGTTTGCCTATTCTGAGTGTGTTAAGTGAGTACTAATAGCTTAAATATTTCACAAAGAGAGAAATAAAAGCCAAAATCAGTGAGCTTGACCTTATGGGGAGAGGGGCTTCTTCTTCTGCCCTGAGCTACTTCTTATTCCTAGAGCTATTGAGTAGCAGAAGGATTTTACTTTCCTGCTATAAAACTGCTCACAGTTTTGGCTACCATTAGATTTTCACTAGGAAATCACTCTCAGAGTATTACAGGAAATAATGAAATTTTTGAAATGCTGAAAATTCAGACTTAGGGAATGAACATATTCATTGCACATAATTATTCTTTCAGGTATATCAAACTGCAGAATGGCTTATGTGCACTTTTGATTTCGGATTTGAATTACTTGGATGGTGCCCCAACATCTTCAGAGGAGGAGGAGGATAATGATGACTCTGAAGAGGGCAGTGATGAATATGATGACTCTGGAGCTGAGATCGAAGATGGTAGAGAAGATGATGAGGACTGTGATGAGGGGGATGAGAGTGAGGACAGTGATGGAGATAATGAGGATTTCAATGATTCTGATGACAGTGAATTAGAAGAGCTGGCTGATAAGGAAGAAACAAGAAAGAGAGGTTGTTCAGAAAAGCAGGTATGTACTTAAAGCTGTAGGGTGCAAAAATATATAGTGAGCTTTCTTGAGTGGTTAGGCGTTCAGATGAGACCTTTTTATTGTGCCTGTCCCAATTGATTCATCTTGTACTTCTGTCATTTTCCTGAAGTGTTTCTTGCAGCAGCTTTTACTGAGAATGTTCTGTTTTCTCTAGTCTGCAGCAGCCCTCTGTGTTGCTGTTGGCAGCTTCTCTGATCCTGAAGATCTGCCTGGATTAGCACACTTCCTGGAACATAGTATGTATCTGCTCCCGTTTCATCTTCTCCAGCTTCAGTGCAAATGGGTGCTATGTAGCTCTCTATTTCTGAAGTATTTTGTATAATTTCCTAATTTGGCTGTTTGAGAATTTATTTTCATGACCTTGTGATTTTATACAAACTGACTTAGTAAGGAATTCTTAATATGGGAGAAGGTATCTCATCCCCTTTGGCAAGCTGTGAATTAGCCTGTATCAACATTATTTGTTACCCATTAAATTGAGGGGAATTATGTTACCTGTAGCTTTATAGACCAGACTGGAGATCTTTGTCTCCTGGTAAAGGGTGATGAATTAGTAATGTGAACACAGAAACCACATGAAGTTTCTGAGCAGATGTGTCTCAAAATACTGCTCTTGCCTGGTTGAGACCAGGCCTGCTTGGGAGGGCACTGTCAGAGGCAAACAAACAATCAGCAGTTACCAGGCAGATCCCCCAGGCTGTATCCTCTGCCTGGAGCTGTGGGTCAGTCACAGAGGAGTTGCTGTAGCTGCAGTTAGGAATAACAAATTAATGTCATCTTTGCACTGTTGGTGATTTTTTGTTGCAGTGGTTTTTATGGGCAGCTTGAAGTACCCAGATGAGAATGGTTTTGATGCATTCCTGAAGAAGCATGGGGGTGGTGACAACGCCTCGACGGACTGTGAGAGGACAGTGTTCCAGTTTGATGTGCAGAGGAAGTACTTCAAAGAAGCCCTGGATAGGTAACTTTGTATGAATGGTGATTAGGTGTTAATTAATGTCTGTATGCGCCTCAGGAGCTTGGGTGTAGCTGTCCAGTTCTTCATTTTGGGGTGACCAAAGCTGTTGCTGAACTCCCATAGCTACCTGCACTACAGCAGTGATATTGAATATAAGGAAATGCTATTTCCCTTTAGAAATGCTGTTGGTTTTTTGATGTTGGATAATGTAGGATCCATGTCTAAGTCTTAATGCATGCAGCTCTTTGTTTTTGAAGACGGGAGAGATGTTATGCAATGTGACAACTGATCAGAGGGGTAGTGCTCCCAGAATCCCCATGACTCATCCTTTGAAAGATCTGTCCTGGTAGAGTTACTGTTTTTTCTGAACTGTTGCTAGTTTGTTTCAGGCAGCCTTCAAAGTTATGGTACAATGTGTATCTCAAAGGGAGACATTTAATCCAGTGCAGGTTATTCACTGCTGAATGTATCTTTTGCCTGGAAGTGCTTAACTTGCTCTTTTGTGCTGTTGGAACATCAGAGCTCCACTGGTTGGCATGGTTTCCTTTTAGTGAGAGGAATTTCTCATTCATGGGGGCATAGCTGAGTATTCTTGATGCCATAAAATATCTCAGGAGGAGAGTAGGCTCCATTGCAAATTTACTTTGACACAAGAGTGTTTGCACATTTTGCTGAATAAAACTTAAAATTTACTTGACTAGGCCAATTTCAGCTTCCATTTGCAGATTAATCCAGCTTTTTCAGGTGTTTAGAAGTGTGAAAGAATCAAAAAAATATAATTGCAATCTGTCACAACAGCTTGTTTAGTGCAGAGGAAAACGGAAATTAGTTCTGTGGAACAACTTCTCATACAAAGGAGATAAATGAGTGCTGAGGATGAATTCTGCTCATTCAAGCACTTGTGGTTCTGAAGAAGGGGGAAGACATCACCTTTCACTTGTCTTTAGTGTAATGGCTCTTCTAGACTTAGAACTCCATCAAGAATATGTTCTTTTTAACCTTTTATTACTGTTAACTTTTTGCTCCAACCAGTTCAGTTTTTCATTAAAAAACCTCAGCAAATAAAACAAAAATATTAGATTCTCTGGCAGCCTTCTGCAGGGTCTCCATGCACTGCAGATCTGTCCTTTTCCAGTGCTCTGCTCTCTGGATACAGAAGAAATTCGTTTGGATGACAGCACTGACTTTTATAGTAGATAATAAAATTGTAGTGGATATAAAGTCTTGTATTTTACAGTTTATTTCCTGGGGTTAGGAAGAAACTTCTCCCATGGTCATATTGTTCCTGAGGAACAACTGGGGCATTTCCTCTGAAGCATCTGATACTGGTCCCTCTTAGATCCAGGAACCAGACGAGGTGGATCAGCTGTCTCATCTGGTGTTGATCATTGTTAGGATGTAAAGGCAGATAATCCTGATCCATCAGTGTCATACCCTGCTGGATCCAACCAGTTCAGTCCCACTCTGTGGAGCTGGGAAGCCCCACCCTTTGGTTTCTGATGGCTTTTATCTTTCTTTTAGACTTTAGAGTCAAGAATGGCATAGCTTGTAGTAAGACAAGCAACTTTTTAAACCAATGTAGTAGATGTTGGATTTAATTGCCATTTTTTTGCCCTAGCTTAAGAGACACTGAAGACATGCATGAATTTTTCTGTTCCATAGGTGGGCACAATTCTTTATTCACCCATTAATGATCAGGGATGCAATAGATCGAGAAGTGGAGGCTGTAGACAGTGGTAAGTAAGAGAATCTTTTCCTGTGTATTTAGCCCATCTTCTTAAAACAAACCCTGCTTTGTAACACTGTTTATTGGTTTCCATGTTGGACTACCCTTCTGAGCACTTACCTAACTCATCAGAGAGATTAAACTCTTGAATTGAAGCTTTGTGGACATCAGTGGCTTTTAGAGGAAGAAAGATTGAATGCAGTACCAGCACTGCGAGAGTTTACCCTCAGATTTTCATTAATTAAAAATTATTAATCTGAAGTGGTTTGGCAGAGCTGGCAGGGCAGTTACATGATGCTCTACAGTGAGCAAAATGCCTTTAGCTCCAGCACAGCCCCGGTGCTCTCTCCACTCCTGTGCAGAGTTAATACAATAAGTTGAGGTGATTTTACTTTTCTCCTTATTCTAACCACCTGAATAACCACAAAGTCACTTCCCAGAAATAAATTAAACCAGATATAGAAATGAGTGGAGTGTTGATTTTCTAATATGTGATGGATACTCCCGGACTGCCTATAGAACCTCACTATTTTAGGAAAAAAATGTTATTAGCAGACATCCCAACTGGTTCAAATATTAATTCCAAGTAATTTTCTTTATCTGTCTTCTGGCAAGGAAAAGAGGGCAATTTGGTCTTTGAATTTAGATAAGAGTCAGTGTAAACAAGGACCTGCCTTTGAGTTAAGGTGTGGTTCTTCAACAGCTTCAGCCATTTTCCACCTTGGTGGTGCAGAACCAGTCCTTTATTGCAGTGACCCTGGTAATGTGCTGCCCAGCTAATGGTGTCAGCTTGCTGAACTGGCTGCCAGAGAACCCAGCCCGAAGAATTAGTTTACAGCTCTGCTGTACGTGTTCCTTGTTAGCAGATAAACAGGAAGAGGAAAATGCAATTCAGGAGGGTGAATGGATTTTGGCAGAGCCCTGTATTTAGATGAGTGCAAACTGGTTGTAAAACTGCATTTCTGGAAACTATCTTGCTCACATTTCAGTCTCTTATTTCATTATTAGGCAAGAGGTTGTTCTGTGTGACGTAGGGTAGGAACGGGTCTGGAATTGTTCTCTGGCTCTTTCTGCAGAGCCTGATCCTGTATAATATTGATGGCCTTTTGTCCCCATTGAACTTAACATATTCAAAGCATTCAGACAGTGCAAGTTAGGGCTTTAGATGCTTTTCCTTCTTATCCCTTTCTGTACTTCTCAGCAATGAGCTACATCTTTCCTCTTCTGTTACATTTTTTTTACTGCTAGCCAGTCCTCTTTCTTATCCTATTTCACTACTTAATCATATAGCAAAAGAAATTCCAGGCTGCATCTGTGTGGTATGTCTCCTTTTCAGTTTGGCTGGGATTTGTGCTTTGTTTTGTGGGAACATGACCTCAAACTTTGATGCATGCCACTGCAAATTCTTTAAATTAACAGAGTATCAGCTAGCAAGGCCCTCCGATGCAAACAGAAAGGAGATGTTATTTGGGAGTCTTGCCAGGCCTGGACATCCTATGAAGAAATTTTTTTGGGGTAAGTTCTGAATTTCTGTTATAAAATGGTAATGATACTTAAACTTTTAAACACCTAGAAATTTGAGTGGTTAGATGCACTAACGTGAACTATCATATCGCAGCAACCATTAGCCTTGTTCAGAAGAATTAGAACAATTATCCATTTTACGCAAAAATGGTTGAGAATAAAAGCAGCTGTCTCCTTTTAAAGATACTTTCCATTCTGGTACTGCTTTTTGCTGATGTTAAAGCTGAGTTGCCCGAGGTGTATAATCATGGAACTTTCTGTTAACACAAAGGTGTTGCTCTCTGAGTCATCTACATCTTCCTTAAGCTTGTTTTTTTAGCTATTAGAATTTCCTGGAAAAATAAATTATCTCTGGGTTTATGTCTAAGGAGGCTTTTCAAAGTAAATAATTCACTATTGAACTTCCAGGAGTTAGACCTTCAAAGCCATGTAAGGGGAACAGAATGGAAATTTGTCCTTCTCTTGGACAATCCAGTCCTCCCTCCCTCACCCTTGTGGGGCTGGTGAGGGTGCAGATAGCAGTGTGCTGGGTATTGGTGTTACCAGCTTTGAAATGTAGCTCATTTTCATAAATTTCTGTGGTGTCATACACTGAACATCATATTTCCCCCTCTTTTTCCCTGTGCTGTTCTGCAAGTTCCAGTGGTGAGAGAATAGCTGGGTGCACATAGTCAGCTGTGCAGCCTGTGGGAGATCTGTCCTTCCCTGTCATAGAAATATCAGCTGTCCTTACGATAAGAACCAGAAATCAGAACATACTAAATTTCTTCAAATTTCTATTAAGTGTTTTTAATGTGCTTCACCACAACTAGACTTAGGGAGGAAAATAAATTCTCAGTATGTATTGTCTTGCTGTAAGCACTGTGTGGATAACTAACCCTGCCTCCCCTTTGATGTTCGCAGGTAATGCAGATACACTCAAACACGAGCCCAAAATGAACAATATTGACACCTACACCAGGCTGAGGGAATTCTGGCAGCGCCATTACTCTGCTCACTACATGACTTTGGTTGTCCAGTCTAAAGGTAACAGCAGTTGCTCCTTAAAAACAGCCTCATTGCTGCTGTTGGTGCTTTTGGAACCAGTCCAGCTGTAGCCCAAGCCAGTCTAGTGGCCTGTCCAGTCCTGCAGAGGGTATTTATATGTAGATTTTAGCCTGGTTTCCAAATGAAACAAGACCTGAGCAATTGTGCTGTGTCATTGTCATCCTGCCACTTCTTGAGAAGCCTCTTACTGAAGCTGTTGAATGGGTTCTGTATTAACACAGAAGGGAAAATCCCAAAGATAACATTTCAGAAATAATCTTGTAGCAGTGAAGAGTCACTCGAATTAATGCTGCTGATTTCTCTGCCATCAACAGTGAAACTCCACAGCAATTGATGGGGAGACTGGTACTGAATGTCCCACTTGTCTTGTTTGTCTAGGGGGAGTAGAAATTCTATTTTTTTTTCCCATAGCTTGAAAAATTCTATGCAAATGGATTTGAGTTTTATTTCAGCAGAGAACTGCAGACCTATGGGTTGTTTCTGCTGAGAATAGAAGAAACACATTTCTTAAAAGTTATTCAAGTTAGGTTTGTGTTTAGGGAGGGGTTTTGTTGAATGCTAAAACTGGTTGCAGTTCTCATGTCTAAAATGGAGATGGTAATAATAGAGGCAATATTTCTTTTCTTCTCCTTTGCTTTTAATTTTGGTCTAGACAGTAAACTACTTAGGGTGCTGAATGCCTCTTGAATAGGGATGGATTGTAATATTTTCTATGGTGATTGGGAAGAAAATGGTGGTAACTGATAACCAGCCAGGCCAACTTTGTATTTCCTTCTCTGTTAAAACAAAACCAATAGTGAATCCTCCCCCTACCCCATCCAGCCATTTTATTGCTGTCGTTCACATATGCACCATCACTTTGGCAATTCAGAATGCTTGCTTAAACAAAGCAAAGTTTTTATTTTAAAAACTTTCAAACTTCTGGTTCTTGACTCATTTCCCTTAGAAAAGAGGATGGAGAGAAGGAATCCTAACACTGCAGGACTGCGTTTGATGGGGAGAACACCTGTCTATAATCTGGAGAGTTGTGGAAGGAGTTGCAAGTGATTTTTTATATCCCTGAGACAGTAATTCCTTCTCACAGTCACTCCAGACACTTCTGAACTTTAAATCCCACTTGTGTCAGCCTGGGATTTGAGCACTGTGTACAAACCCAGAGCTGTGACCATGCATGCAGCTTGGCAAATGTTAAAAATCAGCTCAAACCAACAGCTTTGAAGTTTGTAATTTAGAACTTTGCAATTTTCAAATACGCTGACTTGTAACCTCTTTGAAATAACTGAACTGGTGAGATAAGGTAATTTGTCTTAGATCTTCAGGAAATTGCATTTATTTCTTCTCTCTTTTAGAAACACTGGATACATTGGAAAAGTGGGTGAAAGAAATCTTCTCTGAGATCCCAAATAAGTAAGATTCTTTTGATGCATAAAGACATTGTTGGTGATAAAATGATCTGTTCTTAAAATGACATTTTAAAAAAAAACCCTTACTGGAGAAACAGAGGAAATTACCATTTGTTAATTAACATTCTTATCTGGAAAAAAAAAAAAGGCAAGTTTTTAAATTAAAGACCAGCCTCAATAGTTCCAGGGAGAGTTTGTTTCTGCTTAACAATTATTTAGGCTGTGAACTGTGTGGTGCTAACTTGAAGCAGTGTTTGCTTAATATGTGCTGATGCCTTGATTTTATGATAAGTCATTCAAACCTGGATTATCATTTCACATAGCGTATCTTTGTGTCAAAAATAATCAGAAGCAAAATTAATTAACACCATATCTGGAATTTAAGTGTCATCCTTAGGGTGGCAGTGGGTTAGAAATAAATCTTTGTTTTAATGGCTCACTCCAATATGCTCTCTAGAAGGGGGGTTCTGCAAAAGCTTTGCTAACTTGAAAAGCACTTTATTTCCCTTTTGCAAGATGTTTGTTTCTGTGGTGCTTGGAAATGCTCTTGTGAGAGCCTAATGCCATTTAGAGAGACATTTGTCTGTCCTGGCCACCCCTCTCCTCACCCCTCCTGCCCCACAATCCAACAGGATTCCTTGAGTCCAGGGTGAACTCAGGAGGTTGTTTGCTGTACAAAAGCAAGTTCTGTGCTGTTCCTGCCTTGCACAGAAGAAGGGGAGGTGTTGGTGTGGTATCCACATGTTGGTTCATTGCTCAGTTGTGTGGGCAGAGTGCCAGGCTACCTCCCAGGGTGCCTCTGTGGGGCTAAGGGCCATTTTCAGGCTCTCTGGTGTCCTGCAGAGCTGTGCTTCTTTGAATATCTCAGTGTAGCCTTGAACCCTGCCAGTAACATCACACTTCCATTTTGCTTTCGAGTGGTTTACCCAAACCCAGCTTTGACCATCTGACTCAGCCTTTCGACACACCAGAATTTCACAAGCTTTACAGAGGTAAGTGAAATAGATTTCAGTATTTTGAATACCTGAATACAGAAAGAAGTTTTCTCTGGGTGATCCAGATACTTTGTAGAGTAATTGTGTGTGGTTGTGAATAGCTTTTAACTATTCTTTTTGCATTATGTGAAATCTATCTCTGTCTAATTGTGTATATTTATAATGAATCCATTTATTTGTGTCCAGTTGTTCCAATCAGGAAAGTTCATTCACTGACCATCACCTGGGCACTTCCCCCTCAAGAACAGTATTACAGGTACACTGCTGCATTTTACTTCTGCCATGTTTATGCTGGGAATAATTTATTGAATTTCACAACAAACCAAAGAATCTCATTTACTTGTCTAACAGATTATTTTGGTTCAGCTAGGGGGGCATTTTAAAAATAAATTAAACTGATGCAGATATGGTTCCCTTTCCTCACTGACTCAGATCAGTCATTATGTTCTGAACTCCCACACTTTTAGCTTATTATCTTAATTCTGCCTGAAAATGCAAAACTTGCCCTGAAGAAAGAGACAGTGCATATTTTAGTCATTAGCCCAGTGATTTGAGTTCTTTCTGTGAAATGTGTTACCTCCTGGCATCTAATCTCCTTCAAATTTTCTCTTAGGGTGAAGCCTCTTCATTATATTTCCTGGCTGGTGGGACATGAAGGCAAAGGCAGTGTTCTTTCTTTCCTTAGGAAGAAGTATGTGTTTTTTAAGCACAGTTATTAAATGCTTTGATCTCATTCAAATACAGATAAACTCTATTTTGTGTATTTATATTTTCTGTAGATATAAAAGCAGGCCAAGCCTACCTTTTTGTATCAGGGTTTTGTAGTGATATTCTGTAAGGTGATGATAAACCCAAGTAAGAAATAAATGGGTTTTTTGTCTGTGATTCATGGATCAGCAGTATCTGTGATAAGTTAGCTTTTTCACTGTTTTGTCTTAAAGTCTGTATCCTGAGGTCACATCCTTAAGCTGGAAAAGCTTTGTGTAAACTGTAAATGGATTGAAAGCCACTGAAATAAAGCTGTGATATGCTGCTTGTAAGTATGCTCAAAGAAAGCTGTAGTGATTAATTAATAAGTGCCTTTTACTCTTCCGTAGGTTTTGGGCCCTTGCATTATATGGAGGAAATGGAGAGACAGGATTTGAACAGAACTCCACTTACTCCATCTTCAGCATTTCTGTGACTTTGACTGATGAAGGTTACAAGCACTTCTATGAGGTATGGTTTCCTGCAGGTTGTTTTCCTTCTGTTTCCCTAATGTCTGCGAAAATGAAATATAATCTTCCTTTCTGTCTGCAGGTGGCCCACGTTGTGTTTCAGTATGTGAAGATGCTGCAGAAGAGGGGGCCAGAACAAAGGCAAGTGCTTGCGACTCCAGCAGATATTTGTGGTGCTGTCCTTCTCCATTATCCTGTTATTTGTGGTGTTTGCACTTTTTGTGGAGTTACTGGAGTGTAAACAGGGAGTCAGTAGTAAAGCTCGTCTGTGTTTATGTTTATTTAGCTTTCTAAATGTTTATGCTTGTTTCTTGGTGCTTTTAGTTGGACTTACTGTGATCTGACTCCTTAAGTTTAGTAAGCTGAACTAGTGTAGATGTTAGGTGCAGTTTTGTGTTCATTTTAAATGAATTTGTTGAGCCAGGTCTGTGGAAGTCAGGACTGTGGTGTTCTGGTGTTAACCTTTAAGTTGATTTAGTATCAGATTCTGACTCTTTGTAGTTAACTCTCTCTTTGGAAAATACAAGAACTTTGTGCCAGTTCTGAGAAATGCCATTTTGGGAAATGCATTTAATACTGGCTTCTGTGTCTTATACCTGAATGAATCACTGGTCTCACCATTGATGCCTTTCCTAGAAGGCTCCTTTGTTAAGAGTCTTTATAAATGTTGTGGAATAATGGAGAAAATCCACTTTTATTGTCTTCTTCCTCCTTTGCAGAATATGGGAAGAAATACAAAAGATTGAAGCTAATGAGTTTCACTACCAGGAACAGGTATTTATCCACTGATTTGACGTAGGTAAACCATGAAAAGTATTACTTTTCCATTTTGAAACACATTTTCAAAGTTCTGTTTGAGAAAAAACACATTGTGCACCTAATGAGGCTGTATTTTGCTGAAAGATTTATTCTAGGAAGAGAAATATTGAGACTATTTCCCTAACGGAATTAAATGTTGATTTTTCATTCCTTACCTGCTATGTAGTCTCTTTTCCAGTTTTGACTTCCTTACTCCTACTACCTTTAGCCATGTTCTGTTTCTTATTAGATAACTTGTGTTTTTCCTTGAATGGCACTGAAATTTCCTTTTGGGAAAACAAATCCATGCCTACAAATACTACATGCAGCAGGAACATAGATTTGTGAGTGGTTTTTTTGTGACAGAGTTGTGAATCATGGGCAGAAGAATGACTTAGTCATGGCACCCCAGTTTTGTGCTTGGTGGATGGAGCTGTGCTAAGGAATGATGGTCTCAGAGGCAAGGCTTGGGATAAGTGGTTAGGAGGTGCCCAGGAGAGGTTTCGTGTTTTCTCAAGTGTATGGTGTCTTAAGAAATCCTTGGTCCTGTTTCCCACTATATTTACAAGACACAGATGTGTCACACTTGCCTCTTCTCAGGTGTACTGTGCTCTCTGTCTGACCCAGAATCTATACAGGGTGATGCTGGCTGGTGCAAAAACCCCAAAAGCACTCAGCAAGAAGCTGAGCAGCCTGGTCCTCTAGGCAGCCTTACCTTGCTAAAAGTGTATTTCATGTCCAAGCAGGAGAACCTCTCCCTCCTCACCCTGAACACCATGGCAGGGAATTGGGAATGGAGCAGAGCCAGAGGTACTCGTGAAGCAGCAGCAGCAGTTCCTTGCCTTGTGCTTTCCAGGTCACTTTAAATCTTGAATTGTTGCAGGACTCTGCTTGTGTTCCCTGGAGGCAAGGAGTGCATTCTGCTGGCTCTTGAACTTAGTAGATTCCATGACTGTAAACTGCATAATCAAGGTTTCTTCTACAAAGATGATGTGTGTGAAATCTCAGGATTCTCAGAGGAGACTGAACATTAGATATGGTTATGAAATATATTTAATTTAATAACCGAAACTAAATTCTGCAGCAAGCACTGCATCCAACTCATGCTCAACATACCAGACTAGTCAAGCTCTTCTCAAAACAGAAAATGGATATCTTGGGTTTCTAATTATGTGACAAATAGCTTTATTCTTTGCCTGCAGACAGATCCAGTTGACTATGTGGAGAACCTTTGTGAGAACATGCAGTTGTTTCAGAAGGAGGATTTTCTGACAGGAGACCAGCTCTTGTTTGAATACAAGCCTGAGGTAAATATTCTTTGAACTCTGATTATATGTTTTGATGTAAGGAAAACATGTGCGTACTGTGTAATACAGGCATGTGTATAGGCATTTGTAATTAAACATAATGCAGGCACAGGTTTTGTGTTAATTGAAACACCTGTACTGAGAAAGCAAATCTGTTTTGTAAGCTTGTTATGTCTTGTCCTTCCTACATTCCCATTGAGAAGTCTTTGCTGGGTCAGGCAGTCAGAGCTGCATTTGAACTGAAACGTTGTCTGGAACTTGCAGATCATTGCTGCTGCCCTGAACCAGCTCAGCCCTCAGAGAGCCAACCTGGTTTTGCTGTCTGCTGCCAACGAAGGCCAGTGTCACCTCAAAGAGAAGTGGTTTGGGACTCAGTACAGCGTGGAAGGTAAAACAGCAGCAGGAGCTGAGAATGTCTGATCCATGCATTGGAGGTAGTGAAAGGGTGACAACACAAAACACAGGTGCATGGAAGCAGGGAAATGAATCCTCAGTGCTTTACTGAGCTCACCACTCCTTTCTGTGCCATCCAGTAACTGCTCTTGGTTTGGTGCCAGTTGATTCCCACCCCTGCAGTGGTCCCAGCGAGCTCCACTTGGCTGCCAATCAGGGGAAAGAGCACCAACAATGGGGCACAGGGGGTAGGGGGAGCTGGGTTACTAAGGCAAACTTGTTTTGCTTTCTAATAGGACTGCTTCAGTCCTACTCCAGAAGATTTTGTGGGAAGGGATTTAGAAAGAGTCCTGATGAATAGGGTGATGTTAAGAAACTCGTGTGGTACTGCGAATCTTTCTGGAGATTGGGAAAAGATGTCTGGAAATAGGATGGCCTTACCTTCCTGTTGAACTAATGCATTTTGTGTTTTTTAACAGATATTGATAGGTACTGGAGTGATTTATGGGCCAGTGACTTTGAGTTAAATCAAGATTTACACCTTCCAGAAGAAAACAAATACATAGGTAAGGCACCTGGGCATTAGTGGAATCTACCCCAATGATTTATTTGAGAATTTGCTGTGGTTTAGAAACAACCTGAACTGGTACCAACTTGTTTTTGCAAATTAAAAAAACACGAGCATTCTGTTCAGCTGGCTTTTATTTACTGCTCTTTTATTTATAAGCTTAAGAACTGAGTTATTTTAAGGCATATAAATTTACAAATGATATAGCCGTGACAGAGCAGGCCTCACAGTCAGTGAGAATTAACACAGAGCTCCATACTCCTTAGAGGAGAATTTTATTTGCTTAATCCTCCTGTTTCTGAAAGCATCTCAATACCATCTGCCTTCGTTGCCAAAACCAAGTGAAATGAAAGCCAGGACTTGTGTGGTGGATGGAATGTGCCATCCACTTCTGCTCTGCTTCTGAGTCACTGTTCTGGTGTGGAAGTAAAAAAGAGATGTTCTTCAGGTCCAGGAAAGTACTGTCACAAATAATTTAGAAAAGTGGAGGGGAAAAATGTATTTTTTGATACTTTTGAAGACTTAGATGAATTTGGCCTGATTGTGTCTGTGAAGCACACTAACATGTGGCTTTGCTGTGGTTTTTCTCTTTATTAGCCACCGACTTTGCTTTGAAAGTTGCTGACTGCCCTGAGACAGAATATCCAGTCAAAACACTCAGCACACAACAAGGCTGTCTCTGGTACAGGAAGGATGATAAATTCAAAATCCCAAAAGGTAAATGCCTGAGGGCTTTCTGAATTTATTTGAGGGCAAATAACCCGTGGAAGTGTTCACCATTTAAAGGAAGTGCCTTTTGTCAGCTCTTCCATGGTCCTTTTGATATGTTTATGAGCTACAATGAAAGAGAAGCAGGTGAACTAAGGCAACAAAGGCACCCTGCTGATACCTCAGGTTGAAAAGTGGAATCACTGAAATTTACTGACTTCTGAACAGTCTGTGTGGGGACAGGATTGGGCAGACAGAATATGCTGCTGAGAGAAGGGCTTGAGAGGGAAGGAGCACATTAATTAGAAGGGACATAGTCTCTTCTACAGAAAGAGAAAAATACAGCCTGGATTTCAGACAAGGGTGTAAAATGTACTGCTACTTT
Organism: Vireo altiloquus; assembly: GCA_013396875.1. Lineage (NCBI taxonomy): Eukaryota > Metazoa > Chordata > Aves > Passeriformes > Vireonidae > Vireo > Vireo altiloquus. Next base: position 254,639 of record VZRF01013261.1, on the reverse strand, counting down.
CAACCAGAATGTCACATTTTTAGTGTCTCTTGAGCAGATATTGGGTGGAGTTTTCTTTTTCTGTTTATAGTGGTCATGCCATGTGAGTATTCTGCAAAGCACAACTTTGTTTTCTTATATTTGGTACTTTAAAGGGAAGATTTTTGGAGTAAGAACGAGGAGATGTTTAATGATGACTTAAAATAAGAAAAAAAAAGTGTTATAGATGAATGACAATTTTCATTAAACTCAAATTGTGGCTAAAGAAGAACAACTTGATGGAAATATATTTGACTTCAGAAAGTTGTCACTTTCTATACAATTTCTCATTTAAATTTCCTTTTCCTCACCAGGTTATGTTCGATTCCATCTGATCTCTCCATTGATACAGCAGTCTGCAGAGAAGTGAGGATTATATTTTTTATGTTTACCTTGCAGAGTAACTAAATTACCATAGCTAGTGAAAAAACAGGAAGAGACTTTAATTTGAAGCAAGAATAGCATAAGATGTCTTTTTCTCTTCTTCCACCTTCCTTATCTGCAGTTTGGTGAGGGTGGTTCTGCAGCAGGTCCTGCCTGCAGCCAGCAGATGTGTGTAAGGACTTCCATGGGATGTTACTCCCCAGGGCAAGCTTGGGAAAAGATAATGTAACAGCAGCAGTGCTCAGAGGAGGAGCTGCTCTTGAAAAGCAGAGTCCAGAGTCATGTCCTGAGCACATCCCAGCATCCTGGGAGCCTGCAGGAGCAGAAGAGGCTGCTGCAGCATTGGGAAACCAACTGTGGGCTGGGCAGAGCTCTGGGTGTGCTGCACTTGGCTTGCCTTGGGCTGGCAGTGCCACTTGGATCCAGTGTCACAATGCTTTTGTCATAAGCCTGCCAAGACCTGCACAAATCCTGTTTTGGGAAAGCCTTTGTAAGTCTGTTTTCAGGAGGTGTGTTAGTTTAAGCTTTGCATTGGAATCCAGGCAATAACAAAAAGCTGAAAGCAGGGACTGCAATTTCCAGGTTGCATAGCCTGCTTTGCACTAGCTTATTATTATTTTATTACCTTGGTAGATAAATAATCATCTCATTACTCAAGTATTGAGTATAACTGAGTCTATCTGTCCCCCAGTCCTTTACACAAGGTAAAATAATTTCCTTTTTTGTGATTTTTCCATGTTTTGAGCATTGTCTTGTTAAAATGTTCATACTTACCTTGAAGAAATCTTAAATCTTGTGAAGCTGGTATCACATTGCAAGGAATAGCTGAATCTCCAGATAATTTTTAAGTAGTGTTGTGTGCTTTCTGATCAAAGGGAAACTTGCCTTCCCTGTTTCTTTTCTTTTTTTTTTTTTTTTTGGAAAATGTCTTTTTGAATCTCATTTTCCATTTCTTTTGGAATTCACTGCACGTACCATCAAACTTGTCGGACTTGACTTTCATCTTTAGTCCATCCCTTTTTTCTTTCTTTTTAACCCTCTGCCCTTTTCTCCCTCCAGCATTGTTTTGTTTGATACATTTGTAAACATCCTTTCCCACAACCTGGGGGAGCCAGCTTACGAAGCAGACGTGGCTCAGCTGGAGTACAAGCTGGTGGCTGGAGAGTATGGCCTAATCATCCGAGTGAAAGGATTCAATCACAAACTACCTGTAAGCTCTGCTCATCTCCTCACTGCTTTTATGCCTGCAGCTTTGCAGGATGTGTGCTTTTCTAGAGCATTGAATGGTTGGATGAGGTATTTTAAATGGAAAAATTTATCTTTGACAGGGTAATGCAGCAAATGTGCTGCTGTTTCTTGTGCTTACATGTATAAAGGTGGAGTTGTGTGCACTTCAGCTCAAATTACTGACTTCAGGCTGACTTAAATCTTTCTTTAAGTAATAACTGTATCTCCATTAAGATTTTAACAGCTTTTTCTATAAAAAGAGCTTTGTGTCTCCCGTGGCCATAAAGAGTATTGGAGCCTTTCCATCTCTAAATTGTGCCTGTTTGCATGTTTGGAGAAGGATATCTGAAAAGACATTTTGTTTTTAAGTTGACTTTGGAGATCCAGCTTCTGAACATGCTCGTTTTGGGTACAGATTTTCTTTGTTGGCTTGCTGAGAGGACTGGTGGATCCCTGTTCCCATTCCCTAAATGCTGGCCATGTAAGACATGGCAGGCACAGAGAGGACACAGTGACTGAGGAGGAGACAACCTTCAATTGCAAGAGCTTGGCTGGAGTTTTAACACCATCAGTCATCTGTCAGACTTATTAACAGGAATTTTAACAGCAAAAGCCAAATATACGAACAGCAGGGTCTGAACATTCTCTCTTTCAATCCTGAATGATGTCTCTGTTGTGATGTCATTGTGCTGGCCAGCTGGAAAAGGAAAAAATGGAATATCCAATACAGAAATGTTGGGAGTTCCAGGCTACATTTATTTCAATAGAATGTGGAAACTCCTATTGATCTGGGATATTGAGCTTATTCACTGTGTAAAAACACTGCCCTTCTGAAACTATCATTTGGGATAGAATTGTTCAGTGAAGAACATCTGACAGAATGGAGAAATGTTCTTTAGTAAAGCTCTGTGTCTTAATAATGATAATTTTATATTATTGTATAGCATTAAATTGAAATTAGTTCTTAAACCAACAAAAAACCCAACTTAAAATCGTTCTCTTTACAGCTTCTATTTCAGCTCATCATCGATTACTTGTCTGACTTCAGCTTTACTCCAGCAGTTTTTGAAATGATAACAGAGCAGCTGAAGAAAACGTACTACAACATCCTCATCAAACCCGAGACTCTGGCCAAGTGAGTTCTGGGGGAGGGCAGCAGTGGCTGAGCAGCAGGTGCTGAGGCTGAGCTGAAGAGCTCAGGGATCCCTGCTCTGTGCTCACAGGGCTTGTTCCAGGCTTTGCTCATAGCTCAGGGAGCCCCAGCAGCTCTGCAAGCAGTGGGTCAGACATGTGGCCAGACTGGACACCTGGGGAGCTGCTGTCTGGCAGTGACCTGGAGCCAGCAGCAGCTGCTGGGGGAGGGCACAGTCAGCCACAGGCTCCTGGGGACCATCCCCCTGTCTGCAGGGAGGAATTGCATCCAACAGCTCCTGATGTGCTGTGGGTTTGTTCCCCTGGTGGCCCTGCAGGGACGTGCGGCTCCTGATCCTGGAGCACGGCCGCTGGTCCATGATCGACAAGTACCAGACGCTGATGAAGGGACTCTCCATCGAGGCACTCTCCGCCTTCGTCACGGCCTTCAAGTCACAGCTCTTCGTGGAGGGTCTCGTGCAAGGGAACTTCACCAGCAGGGTGAGTACAGCCTTGGCAGCTGGAGGGCTCACGCTGGTGCTTAAAATGGGCTTCAGCACACTGAGCTTGGCTGCCAGCTGATGCTGCCTCTGTTCTGGCAGTCTGGAGTCTCGTGGGTACTGAGCAGCTTCACCTCTAACATCTCAGGAGTGCCTGTGTGGACAAACCAATGGCGCTCCAGAGCTGCCAGTTTGAACAGAAGTTTCCAGGAATTTGGATTTACACTGCAGAGAGGGAAAAATGCAGTAGATGCCTGTAATCTGTTTCTCCTGTTGCCACCATTTTTTATATAGTTTGGTGTATTGATATATTTAATATCGAGAAATTCCTGCAGTGGTGCCACAGGACAAGGTTTCCCTCAGAGCACATTTATCCTTGGAATTTGGTTGCCTGCACAGTTTGGTTAAACCTCATTGAGTGTCGAACACATGGAGTTTGACATTCATTGAAGGCTTGTAAGGACAACTGGTGCTGTTTCTTTGGCTCGTGCCTTCTCCTTCTGGAGACATTACAGTGCAAAAAGCAGCGTGGAGACTCCTCTGCAGTGTGGTGCAGAGGAGGCTGGAGGGACTGGGGACAGTGTGTGGGAGCAGGGATGTAGGTGGCAGGACAGCTCTGCTGTTCTTTGCTTGGGGCTCTCTCTCTCCAGTGCTGCTCTGGGCTGTGTGGTTGTGAATTGGGGTAATAATCCTCTTCTAAATAAAACTGATGTCTTTGCTTTCTTCCCTAGGAAGCAAAGGATTTCTTGAATTATGTTGTTCAGTGAGTATCTCTCAACTCTTTAATTTCTTATTATATTGAAACTATAATCAAGATAAGATTCTTTTGTGGAGGAGGGAGTCACAGTGGGAGTGATGCAGAAATTCCCTTCTTCCCTCTGGTATTTGCAGGAGGTGGCTGTTGATGGTGGCAGTTTTAACAGATGTGGTTGTGGTTTGGGGAAGGGGAGAATAATGTCAGACCGAGTGTGTGACTGTCAGGGTGTTGCTGTGGTTTTGGCCAAGGTGTGAGCAGGTGTTTGATGTTGTGCTGTTTGTGCTCTCCCCAGAAAGCTCCAGTTCGCTCCCCTGGCCCATCCCTGCCCTGTGCAGTTCCGGGTGGTGGATTTGCCCAATACCCACCTGCTCTGTAAGGTGAAAACTCTCAACAAGGGCGATGCCAACTCCGAGGTCACAGTCTATTACCAGGTAATGTGTGCTGGGGGTGTGCTGGCCTCTTCCCTCTGGCACCTGCCCATGCCCCTGAGAGCAGGCTCTGGACAGGGATGTCACAGAGGGGGCACAGACACCTCCTGTGAGCACAGGCCCTGTGCCCCAAGGCTGAACCCAAGTAGGTTTCCCTGTGGAAAAACCTGATATCAGCACCTTCCCTTCCTGGGCTAGTGCTGGGAGCTGGGTTAGTGCTGTGGTGACTTCCTGGTGTCCCCAGCTCTGCTGTTGGGGGCTGGGCTGGGCCTGACCCCTCAGGAAAAACCAGAAGTTCCCATCTGTCCCTGCTGTGAATTGTCCCTCAGAGCTGCAATCCAGGCTGAGGTGTGTTCCCCAAGTCACCTTGGCCTGAGCAATCACATTAAACCCACCCTAAATTCTTCATTCTCTTTTTAGTCAGGTGCCAGGAACCTGAGGGAATACACCCTGATGGAGCTGCTCGTGGTAAGTTTGTGTTTGTGTCTTCCAGTGCTTGGAGCCGAAGGCAGGGAGCTGCCTGGCCCCCAGGGGACAGTGTGTTCCTATTGCTGCCCCTGGCCCAAGTGTTGGGGTGGGGGTCCCCAAATGCTGCAGGGATGGTCACTACAGGAGGGTGTTCTTGCAGCTCCCAGCCCACAGAACTGAGCCCTCTTAATGCAGTGGTTGTGGCTGGCCAGGGACACTTCAGTGTCCCCATGTTCTGTGTGGAGCCCGCGAGGGGCTGCAGGGCAGCTTCACTTCTGTAACTTTGTGCTGTTTCAGATGCACATGGAGGAGCCTTGCTTTGACTTCCTGAGGACCAAGCAGACCCTCGGGTGAGTTCACTGGGGAGGAATTCTCCTGCACCTGTTCCTACACTCCTGCTTTCTCTGGTCTTTTTACTCTGGGAATCCTTCCTGGACAGTGGCTAATTCCTGAATTACGGTAATGGAACCAGCAACATCAACACCTCAAAACCAAAAGCACCCATCAATACAAGCTGCAAACCAAGTTGCTTTTGGTTTCTGTAAGAATTGCATCTATTACCAGTGTGTTAACTCAGAATTATTCAGCATGAAGTTGTTCCTTCCACTTCCACACTCGGCTCCCCTTCCCTAGGGCTGTTTTCACAGCAGCTCTGTGGTGCTGAGCAGCCTCCCTTGGAGGCACCCTGCACCTCAGGAAACTGGAGCAGGCTTTTCACAGCTCTGGGTCTCTCACTCTGCTTGGATTAGTTTGCAGGAACACAAATACAAACACTCTCCCATGCTTAAAAGGATTTCCTAAAGCTGAGAAAACACTGAAATGCAGCAATGCAGAAAATTAAAGGAAATAGGACTATTGCAAATTTAGATCTCAGATTTTTCTGTCTAAAGTACCAACACTATCTTAACTTGCAGCATGTCCTGTAAATGAAAAGTTAATTGTGCTTGTGGAATGACTTTATTGTTTTGTCCTTTTTTCTTTTAAGCTACCATGTGTACCCCACCTGCAGGAACACTTCTGGGATTCTTGGCTTCTCAGTCACAGTAGCAACCCAAGCAACTAAATACAAGTAAGTGCTCTGTGGGAAAAGTTCTTCACTACTCCCAGCCTTGGCTCCCAGTTAAGAGTTCACACCTATTTCAGGGTTTTTTTAATTCAAGGGAATATCATAAGAGACACTGCTGACAGTCACAACATCCTGATTCAAAACCAACACTTAAAGAAAGCAATAGCTTTAAGCTTCCTGAAAGTGCAGTGGTCCTGAATTGAATAGTGAAAAGTAATCTCAAGACTAAGTAAAATATGCCCCTGCCCTTTTAAAGCTGTTCTGCCAGGAGAGTTCAGATGCTGTAAATCCTGTCTAGCTGTTCTTGTGGCTCACGTTCAGCAGGCACAGCACTGTTATGGTTTTGTTCAAACCTGGGGCTTTGAACTACAGGCATTTGACCTGCCAGAGTTGAAAGGTTATTTGAAAAATGTGCCACTTGTGAAAAATAACAGGGTGTCAGTGAAAGCTTCATTAGCACTCAGTGCTGCTGCCTCTGCTTTCTACATTTGGACACTTCCATTACTGAGTTCTTTGTCATCAGTGAGGCTTTTAATGTGTCAGAAACCTCAGGATCCATCACATCCCATTTTCTTTCAGTCCTGGTCCTATAGCCCATAACTGTGTGCAGGCCTCAGAGCAGGTGCCCAACAGCATCATGGCAGTGGCTGCCGTGGGTGCCTGCTCAGCTGGCATCTCTGTGTTTGAACACAGCTCACAATGAGAGCCTGGCTTTATTCTGAACTGAACACCAACTCTTCTCAGATGTGTGAGCTGTTCAGGGGATGAGGGAAGTGAGCCTGTCCCAAACCTTCCCTCATCATTTGGGGGCTGTTCTGCTACTTTACCCCTCAGTATTGTTTTGGGGATATTTTCTTTGTTGTTTTTTCCTGCCTAATTTTATTATTTGTCTCTCTTTTAGTTCTGAATTGGTTGACAGGAAAATAGAGGAGTTTCTCTCTTGCTTTGAAGAGAAAATCAAGGATTTAAGTGAAGAGGCTTTTAGCACCCAGGTAAAACTTCATCTTGAAAAGCTCTTCTTTGAGCTGCACAATTCAGTTACAGCTACCCAGAGATCTTCTGAGCTTTTCTGGAAAAAAAGGCCTTTTAAATCCTGCCTCTTGCTCTGTTTTGCTGTTCTCTAAACATCCATTCTCTGGCCAGCTGCAGTTAAGTTCAAAAAGCAAGGAACTACCTTGTTAATGTAATTTGGCTTTTCTTTCAACTGCAGTGAATGTGATGGTAAATAAAGGTAATTTAAAGCCCTTTGAAACGAATTGTCTTTTTCCCATGTAGGTAACAGCTCTGATAAAACTGAAAGAATGTGAAGACTCCCACCTTGGAGAAGAAGTGGACAGGAACTGGAACGAAGTGGTGACCCAGCAGTACCTGTTTGACAGGCTGGCCCGGGAGGTGAGTGTCCTGCAGCTCTGGCACACAAAAACCACGTGGGGCTTGCAGCACTTTCAAATGCATAAATGGGATTGATGCTACCAGTGCCACTCTAGGTCTAAAAGTACATGTTATTTTAAAAAGGTTCTTTTAGCCAATGGGGTAGAGGGTGCAAAGAAAACATTTTTATGTTTAAAATGACTTGAATCACCATTGTGCTGCTAAAACCTCCTTCCTGTGGGTTTCAGATTGAAGCTCTCAAGTCTATTACACAAGCAGACCTGGTCAACTGGTTCCAAGCTCACAGAAGCAACCAGAGGAAGGTGCTCAGTGTACATGTGAGTGCTGTCAGCTCTGTGCTGCCAACTTTGATAATCAGAGGAGAGCTGTGATGTAACTTTTACTGTGGTTATCCACATTTTCTACATTTATAAGTAGTGTTCTTGTTTGACTTACATTTCAGTCTCTTAATTGGCAGGGCAGAGAAACACTGAATGAGATCCCAATTTCTTTTCTGGTACCTTTTTTCCAGGTGACTGGATATGGAAAACACGAAGGGGACTCAGAGGTTACAGCTGTCTCAGGACAGAACTCTTCATCTGGTGAAATACCTCAGCTTGTTTTATTGCCCCCCTCTTCTTTGATGAGTCACATTACTTCCATCAAGGACATCAAAGCCTACACCTCAACTCTGAATGTTCTCCCTTACCATAAAATATTAAAATAAAACTGATATCTTGCCCTGCCCTGCTGTGTAATACAGGTGCTTTCTGCAACATCAACATTACAAACCTGTTTTTATTAAACCAGAGCTGTAGTGGTAGCTGGGATGAAGATGCCCATTCAGACACTGAGGAAGCTTTCCTCAAGTTTCCAGCCAACCTCTCATCACCTTCCCAAGTTCATTAAGAAGAGGCACAGCCCTGACTTCCCTACTGGTGCCACGTTCTCCTCTCCAGCTGTCTGGAGCTGTGGGCTCTGCCTTTGTGTTCAGACTGGCTTGTACCATCCTGCAGTGCTGCAGCAGTGGCTCTACAGCAGTGACAGCTCCTCAGGAAAGGATGTGCAGCACTCCCGGAGCAGTGACAGTGGGTGGGAGGGGGAGAAAAGCCCAAGGCTTCCATCTCACACTGCGTTTTTAGTTCTTCTGTATGTGCAACACAGACAAAATTAAGATGAAATCAAATAAAAGACTTAACTGTGGAGAGAAAAGTAGTTTTGCAGCTAAATCTAGCTACTTACTCAACCATTATTAACTGTAGCAAAAGCACACAATGCAGAGGTTCCTGAAGTGCTGGCCAGGCTGGATGTAGAGTCCATAAAAGGTCTGTGGATGCTGCAAATGCTCATTTTGCTAGTTCATTAACTACTTTAAGAAGTAGCTTTAGCTGCAAGGATTATTCTGGTGGATAAACAAATAATGCTCATACATTTCACATAAATTGATTTATCATGACTCAACTGAAAAACAGTCTTGCTGCAAAGGTTTATTATGAAATAAATAAAAAGTCCATAAGAGAAGTTTGAAAAATCTATTTTATGAAGCTTTAAGATGCATTGGGTAGAATTATCTATGGTTACATTTCAATCTCAAAATAACAAAGTTATTTTGGGCAAGACACTGAAATGCCAAAAGATTTGATTATCATACAGGTGGAAGATAACATTGATGTAGCATTTTCTAACAAACTGTCCCATCAGAGGAATCCTCATATTTACACATTGCAAACATCAGCGAGATTTAAATGACATCTTGCATTTTGTTTCTTGCTTTTTAAATATGTAGGACCCAGGAATATTATGCGACTGCTCCCACCGCCGTGGCCTTCACAGTGGTTATCCAGTGTCTGTGCTCCAGGGCCCAGCCTCTCCCTGCTCCAGAGGCAGCAGGAGCAGGGCCTGAGCCCGGGCACTGCCACCAGAGCCAGTCCCTGCCCGGAGCTGCTCAGCCAGGACGCTCAGCCTCTCGTGAATTGCTTGTCTGTCTCAGTAAGTCCAGTATCCCTGAGATAGGAACCACTGCAGCTGGAGGGGTGGGGCTGTGCCGTCGGTGATGGCTCAGCCGCGGCTCCGGCGCTCGCTGGCCTCAGGAGCCCTCAGTGCTTGCTGGCAGTGAGGCGCTTGAGCAGCGGCTCATCGTACACCCAGCACTCCCCGTCCTCGTGGAACAACTGCAGAGGAACAACCACCCGTCAGCTTTCCGTGACTCAGCCGGAAAGGAAGAAAGGCTGAAATGTGCCCTGTTGGAATAAAGCTCACCCTTGTTTCCCACGGGGTCTCGTTCTCCTTCCTGGCCCTGGCCTCGGCTCTCTGCCGCTCCTCAAGCGCGTGCTTTGCAGCCGTGGCTGCGTCGATGTCTCTGATCTTCAGGTTGTAGGTTACATCCTTCCATAAGCTTGGAAGAGAAAGGGCAAGGGAGACTTTTATGGGAGCAGAGTGCTACAAGTTGTAGGCATAGCAGTGACTAAAGGTACATCTCTCAGTAGAGAAAGGGCAGAAAAGCCCCCAGGATATCTGAGCCACGACTGTGCTGTTACGGCAGGAGGGAGGAGGCTGTGGTGGAGCTCTCCAGACCTCCCTCAGCATTTGATCCCAATTAGGATGTGACTGAGAACTCCAGGTCTCCTTTTCCCCCTTAAAACCCCAGCCTGCCTGTACCTGGGCTCAGGGAGAGCAGAGCATGCAGTGCCTGGATCAGTGCACCCTTGGTCCCTGCACTGCAAACTGGCATCTAACTAAAATAAAATCTTAATGGTCCCAGTTAACTGAAGTTCTTACCAGCGAGACTCAAAGTCGTCTTGGTCCTCCAATTTCCTTACCTTCTTCTTAATTGTAGGCATTTTCTTGGTATCTATAAAGACAGCATTCTCCTGGAATGGGAGATGGAAAAAAAATAAACCTAATCAGTTCTTTAGCTACACTTGAAATTTATACACCCTCACACTCCAGTACACTGGTTAGCAGGAAATACATGAAAAATGCTAATTCTTTAGATTCTGTGGTGTATAAAAATCAAGCTTCTTTAAGAATAAATGAACAAAGTAACTTCAGGACGTTTATCCCCAGTTCATTTGGGGATTGCCCAGCATTTTTTTGGGCAGCCTCATCAGAGGTTCCAGCTACTAATGTTTGTTTCAAAGAAAAAAACAAACCCACAAAACCACCCCAAACCCCCTTTTTAAGTACAATCTCCTATTTCTGATGAAAAGAGAAAAAAGAAAGCAAGCTGTGTTACCCCTGTGGAGTACTTTGCATACATGACCCCATTCCATTCTCCTTCAATGGAGCAGAAGGGTTTCTTGTCATTTGGAGAACTAAAGAGAAACAAACAGTCATTTCTCAGCTGTATTACAGCAACTGAAAAATCCTAAAGGATCAAAACTCGGTCCTGGTTTCTGCAAAGTCTGATTTATACCAGCCCTCAAAGTGTCCATGCCCAGCACAGAAGAGAGGAGGGTTCTGTTCACAAGGGAGCACTTTGGCATGACTGAGTTACATCAATCTTAACAGGAAGTGCTGCTCAGGGTAAGATAGGCCTTGCCCGAGGGCTGGACCTGCATTTAGAGTTAGGAAAGTAGTGTCAGGCCTTCCATACAGATTTAGGGGGGGTGGGTTTAAGCTTAAAAGTGTTTCACAATCAGCTTCTTCCCCAGACTACTGGGAAACACAAGACACCAGTTTTTAAATGGCATCTATCAATGTGTCAAGATGAGATTTAAAAACAAGTTGCAAATCTCATTTTGTCAGCATCCACTTGCTGACATCCCAGCACATCTCCACACATGATGGGAATTTCCACTGAATTCTCTGTGCTGGGCATGTGCACAGGGTTTAACCAAAATCCACCAAACCACAGGAAAAAATAAGTTAAGTTTGCAGCAGAGCTTTAACTGACACACTGAACAGCATCCCAAGGCTTGCTGCAGTATTTGTATTTTTAGGAGAGGTAATGATGGAGACACTTTTGGTAATTCAGGAGAGCAAAGTTCCCTTTGGGAATCAGTTGAGGATGTTTTCAAGCGGGATAAAGTAGGACACAGGCCTGTGCAGCTTCCTCTCACAAATTTGGCTTTAAATGGCATCCCATGACAGGTAACTGTGAGCTAAGTTCTTTTGGGTGTTGCTGCTTCAGTATTTTACACTCTTGATTGTCTTGTTAAAACTTGGTATTTAAAGAAGAAAGCTGCTTACAAAATTTCAGCTGTAATTCTGTGCTTCTTTCCTCCATAAAATGGTTTTGTGTGGAAGACAATGGAAGCGTTGTAACCTGTCTTTTGGCAACTAATGCTGCACTCCCCACCAAGCTCTATCCATGGCACAGTGAGAATAGACCTGCAATTAGAAATGGATAAATGCACACATTTATAAGCTCTTGACCAATAAATATTAAGCATGAAACATTACAAGGCGTTAAAAATGAAAACACCAACTAGAGCATTTACTTGCCTTCCATAGCCATTAGGAAAAGTCAAAATATAGTGTTCATCATGATCTAGGCATGTGACACACCCTGTAAAATAAAAATGGATTTAAAAAACATTGAGCAAAACCTCTACAGAACTTTTCATAATGATCTCTTGAAATATTTCATTAAAAACAGGTGCCATGAAAATGTGAGGTGAAGAGCTTTATTTTTCGTGGAAGCTGAGAAATGCTCAGCTTCTGCAGGAGGTAGGGATGGCTATATTTTAGGGAAAAACTGGGCCCTAAGTGCTTTCAGCACTCAGAGTGTGTGGAAGGAATCTCTGATTCCCAGATACATAAGCTCCAGTTACACAGATTCAACCATTATTTAGTAAATTACATTTAGTAAAATGACTTTAAATAATAGATGTAAATTATTCTATGAAAAATCCTAGTTGCAGAATTTAATTTCTCTTCTGGTTCAATTTACACACACGTACCTTGCCCTATGTTATGGACCCCAATAGACATTCCTAGGAATTTGGACTTGGTCCATATGTGAGCATTGAACTGTATCCTCTTGCTAAAACACTCTGCGTAGAACGCTGAAACTGAAGGGACAGGTGGGTATTAGAGAGAGCAGCACAAGACATTGATACCTTTGTTTCCAAATTCATTGGGAAATATCTGAGGTGGCAACAGAGTTTGCAATTAGTTTCTCACAAAAGCAGTTTACCATTTTTCAGCTTTTATAAATATTCAGTTTTTAAACCTGGAGAGGAAGTGTAAATCCAAGATTTAAGCCAAGAGCTGATTCTACTGTCACCTCTCTCCAGCTGCCACAGGCACTGTCACAACTTACTCGGAGGATGGTGAGAGACCTGCTCTGCCACAAAGGTGACGTTGCTTTTGCTGACCCAGGGGACAGGTCCTTCTGAGACTGGCTCCTGTGGGACAGGGGAGAGGATTCATCACTGACAGTGCCTGCAAACACTGGATGCTTCCCACAGAAGCTGCTTCCATCTTTAAAGGCTTCTAAAAATGTATTGCAGTGATTTTAATGGATTTGCCAGTTTGCTGATGGGGAGTAACTCCTTAGTCCTGGAACTATGATACTTTCTAAAGGATAGAGTTTCTACTCTCTTATTTTTAAGTATAAATGTCTTTGTTTTAATTGTCCCCAAATAAAACACTTAAACTGAAAGACTCATGTATAAACCCAATTACAAAATAATATCTGAGTGGCAGAAATAGTTTTTGTTTTTGCTTGTGAAGAAGTCTGATCTGCATATTAATAATGACCAGATTTCCTGTACCACAAAACCATAAACTAATATTCATTTCCTGTGGCAAAGGATGCAAAGAGTAATTAATTCATGGTTAGAAGCAATGGAAGCCCAAATACAACACTGCCTTTATGCCAGCAAATTGGAGTGCAAACATTCACCTCAGAAACAAGATTTGAGCAAATAAATTGGTGGGAAGCAAATGAAATGGGAAAAATACACAATTTATACCTAAATAATCACATTTACTTAAATGTAGTACACTGAGGCTACACGAAGTACTTCTCAACGGCACTTCCCACATCATCATTTGCAACTTCCCAAGGCAAGAAGCCTAAATGAGGTGCCAAAAAAGAAGCCCTCCCCAAAAACCTACTAGGTTGCACTGATTTAAGAAATAAAATCAAAAAAACCCAGAACTTTGGAAAGAAAGGAGTTAATAATCAGTGCTATGAAACAGTTCAGGAAAAAAGGACATTTTCAACATGTCAAGTAGTTTTTTAAAAAACAATAAATTTTGTTATGCAAGATATTTTATACTTTTGTCCAAAGGAAACAAGGAAGGAAGGGGGAAAATTCAAGAAATTGCTAGAGCTTGTTGATTTGCTACTTAAGCACAGCATAATCCATTTCAGTCAGTGACTTAAGGCACTGACTTAAAGCTTTGGGCTGCATCTCTACATTCTGGGCCCCAAAAACCACACCACAAGAAACTCACCATGTCCTCTTCACCTTCAGTGCCAGGCAGCACCCAGTGGCATCGGAAGATCTCCCCCAGGATGGGATTGTAAGGCTTTTTAGCAACTGACCCTTTCCTTCCTGCATGGAAAGCTGAGAGGTACCATTTAACCACCTGAACCATCCTCTCCTTGGGATCCTTCTGGTCACTAATGCTACAGAGAGAGAGAAAAAAGGACAGGCTAAGTGAAATATAAGCAGGTGCCTTGGATACAGGAAGGTTTTATGAGTGCTTGGCTGTTTTACAACTAGAAGTCCAACTGATTTGACTGTTTTTGAAGTTTAAATCGAAATCCAAGCAATATTCTTCAAAACTACCAACTTCTGGCAGCCCACAAGGGCCATAACCAACATGGGAATCAGTGAATGCTCTTGCTCCAAAGTCAAATACCTGACAAACAAGTCCGGATGTGCAAAGAAGTCAGCATACATTTCCAACAGCGACCTTCTTTCCAGGATAAATGTTGGAAGAACAACCTGAGTGAAGAAAAACAACTCATCTAGGTGAAGGTATTTGAATATCCTGTACATAAGCACACTGTACTCACTGTAAACAGCAAACAGAGCACCCAGAGCATTGTGTGCTCTAAGCTGATTGTGAGCTCAAGCTCACCAATGAGTTCTGACACATGCAGGTCAGTTGGCATCTTCTACAAACCCCAGGGTTCAAGAGGAACAGTCTCATCCCACATGGACTGTAGTCCACTCAGAGCACATCAAAAGCTGTTCTGAATTAGAGCATCACTGATGATTTAATTTCATCTCTGTGAACACTGTCAATTTTCACTCACTCTTGCAGTCCCATCCTGTTACTTGTCTCTATCAAGATGAAGGTTAAGCTCTTCCCTCCTACCTCCCAAAGGTCCATTCTTGTGGATCTGCTCTGTGTGATCCACTGTCAGTTACTGTTGCTGACAAGGTTCATGCTCATGATGCTTCCTGGCAGCCTAACCTGAGATCACTAATTTTCAGCTATTCCAGGAATTCCCAGAGCAGACACAGTTTGGATCAATTCCTATTCAGAACTGCCAGAAACCTTGAGCAGTTTGCTTGTGCTTGAGCTGCTGGCTGTTTCCCCAGAAAAGTGTTATCTGTTTATTATCTACTGTTCATTCCAGGCTGGACAGTTCAATTCATCCACTTATGGAAACTTAAGGATTTGGACTGATCTCTCCTACCCTTTGATAGGAATCACTTGTTTAAATTTAACCAAGCTGCCTGGCAAGACCTTCAGAATGCTGCTCATTCAGCCTTCAGACAGACACCAGCATGAATCTCATTCATGAAGAATCCAACCCTTTCCTTGCCAGACCTAAGTGTAGCTTTTCAAAACACACATACAACTTACTTACTCATTAAGATCCCAGCTAAGCAAAGCTTTTCACTATAGGGTTACTTCTCCCTTTTACTTTATGTTTTATTGAATGTCACCATACTTTGTAGATCTTTGTTCTAGGAAGCTAAAGACAGGAGTAACATTTCAGCATTCCCCTTACACCAGCTTCACAAGCACTCCAAGAATTAGGTTGAGAGAGAACAAACAGCTACTTTCCATAGCAAACTACTTTCCCAAACAGATTTTAGCATCTGGATATACTTATTCTGCAGCTACTTTTCCCCTTCCAGTAAGAACTCCAACTCAAAAACACCATGCTAAAAACTAGCTCTTAGACCAAATATGCAGTTAAATAATTATATAACCTTTCTTTTACACAGAACTCTAATCCCCATGAACACCAGCAAGTTTACCTTGGTTAGATCCATGCCTAATCTCACTTGTGACAAGAGATGCATGATAACACTTTTGTGCTCCTCCACAGACTCTCCTTCCCCATCATCTTCTCGATCGTCGGGAGGATCGAAGAGATCTGAAAGACCAAATGGCTTTTGCTCTCCTCTAAACCTTCAAAACCAGACTGTATTTAATTAGCATGTATGTAACTGTCAAAAAATACAGGTTTTAAATCCTACAATTCAACAATCTTCCATTAGTAAAGAAACAGCAGACAGACCACTTCCCATAAGTACCTTGCCATACACACACACACACACACATATATATATATATATATATATATAATCCTGCATACACTGACCCAGTTTACACACAGATTAACAGTCAATAACTTCTTACTGAAAGCTCACACAGGCCACTTACCAGCATCATTTGTGCCATTAGACATGGATGAATTGAGGGACTCTGTGGTATCAGGACGTTTCAGGCTGCTCCCTGTGCTGCTCCGAGTCAGGACTGCAGCAGACCCTGAAGAACTAAAGAAGAGTAATAAATTCTCACAGTTCAAATGAAGTAATTCAAACCAAATTACTGTCATGTGATATTCACAGACAAGGAATTTAATGATAGACATCAATATATGTGCAGTGACAGACATTAATACATGTGATGCTAATTCACAGAAAGCTTACAATGGCCAGCCTGCAGCCTCAGGTAACACCTGAAGGCTGAAAACAGCTCACTAATCCCTCTTTGAAATGTGTAGCATCTCTCAAAATTAATTTTCCAATTAATAAAAAAAGAAGAGTAAACAGAGATTTTGGGGAAAGGGTGCCAACTTCAAAAAAAAGTCTTTTAGCAAATGTGAGAGGGAAATGGTCATTTACCAAAGGCTGCAGCAAATGCAATGAAATGTGTCATGGTCTCAGACTACAGCTCTGAGCTGGGGCTTCCAGGTTTGCTTTGTTAGAATTTGTCAGCATATCTGATGGAATGGGAAGGAGCAGAGGAGCAAAACAGCTGTCTGTGGCTGAGGGTAATCTCACTCTGTTACACAAAGAGACTTTTTACCTTCCTCCACCTTTTTTTAACCAATTTCTGCAAGCAGACGAGCCATGCAAACAGATACAAACTGCATTCAGCACACACTGCACTCTGTCAGCTACTTACTCCATACATCGCTTTGGGGAAGAACTGCTCTGGTAGTATTCATCAGCATCATAGAACTCATCCTCACTGCTGGAGTAAGAAAAATCTGGGACTGTGTTTGGAGACAGGTTGACATGGCTTGGAGAGGTGAGACTGCTGCTAGGTGCTGACTGCCCACTCCCTGGGGAGTATTAAAAATTACAGATTCAATAAAAACAAATTCTTTCAAATTCCATTTACAGTGAGAATTGCCCAAATCAATAAAGACTGATGTGGACTCAGAAAAAAAACACACAAAATTAAAAGCAATGATTAGGCAGGTTCATACTGAGTTTAACAGATAACAAAAGGAAGGTCACAAGGAAAATCTAGAGTACAGAACAGCAGTAAAGTTTAAGGACATCTTTTCCCAATCACTGTAAGATTGCAGTGCTGGAGACACGAAGGGAAGCTGGTAACACTCATACATATTGTGTAGACATGGTGGGGAGAAAGAGCAGCGTAACTGATTTTAACAAAACACTGAAATTGGTGTTGATTTAAAGCAAGATATATGCCAATATATTGCTGTCTTAATAATTAATGACAGGGTTTCTTGCATTTCAACAGAAGTTACTCAGAACTGTACCTGTACTATTTGGTGTTGGAGTCTGATTTCCGAGCGATGCTACTACAGGTCCCACGGGCAAAGAGGAGGGTCGCTGCTCTGACTTGCACAACTGAGCAGGTTCTAGGGGATATTTTGATATGTTAACCCCAAAATTCAAAAGGAGATTCCACATTATTTCACTTCACCTCCAAAAGTTAAAACATCTTTTTTATAAAAGCCATTCAGAGAGAAAAATGTGTATCCGTCACTTTTACCTAGCTCCTTTTTTTACTAAGCAAAGATGGCATTTAAAAAACAATGCAATTGTTTAGCTAGAAGGCATTTACCTTTTCTGAAAGCTATAGTTTCATTTTAAAAAAAAGTGTTAGAAATGCAAGCCAGTAAATGAGAGCAAGAAAAATACATCAACTTATCCCCAGAACCAGGGGCAGATTCACCCGAGCCTCCTGCCCCTGCCCAGCCCCTCTGAGCTGGGTGTGCAGCACTGAATGCAGAGTGTTCCTGTCCTGTGTGACACAGAGCCTGTCCCCCTGCACTGCACTGCACCTACTGCTCTGCTCGTGGCTGGGATGCCTTAAATGGCTACCTAGGAACAGAGACTAGACAGGAATAAAGGAGGGATTTATTTGAAAGGCCTTCAGAGGTCACACTTTGGGCTCCAGAGGCTCCTGCCTCAGTGGATCCCAAAATGGATAATGACAGCTCATGAGTTCTTCACACTTTGATATCAGCATAAATTCACCAATTAGAACCCAGTCAGTGATGGAATTTCCCCAAGCTTGCCCCCCTCTCCCCAAGATGATGGTTCACAGTTTTTCGGCCTAGAACAGTCTGGGTGTCCTTGGAGAGCGAGCTGGAGAGGTTTTGTTATGTCTCTCTTAGCATGAGAGAACAGCACTTAATGAGCTACAGGAAACTTCAGAGTTACAGTGGGCAGTACAGGATTTGAAAAACATAAAAGTTAAAACCCAAGGCATCAGCTGTTTGCCAGCCTACCTGGAAGTGTGACAGCTTGGGAAGGCATCGCGCTGATCGCCGACGGCTCCAAAGGGCTGGGCTGATACGCGGCGTCCACAGGGTTTATGGTGCTCTAGGCAAGAGAAAGAAAAGAACATTTTTTTCCCTTAAATTAAAACAAAATAAAGCACAGATAGCAAGAACATTGTGAGCACGAGAAATGCCCAAATGCAAGATAGCAAATTCCTGAGAGAGGAAGTAAAACACAAATTGACAGTTGAGGACATGAGAAATACTTTCAAAGTGGTAATATTTTAATTCTTTACACAGACTGCACGCTAAATTGAATTTGATGCAGATTTGAAGCATCCTATAAAGAATTCGTATTTCAGGTTCTAGCTTCTGGTATACCTTCCAATGTCCATTAATTAATATTGCATGCAAAGAATGGAAAGTTAGATGCAAATTATCTGGCAAAGATTAGGATAGGTAATCTGTATTTTTAATTTTTTTTTTCTTCCCAAAAATTGATTTGTCCAGACCACAGCAGATCAACCCATAAATCAAAACAAGAATCATCAGCACACTTAGAGCCATGAAGCAGCTTTGTTGGCAAAATTCTTCCCAAAGCAAGCTGACAGTGTCCAGTGTAGCTCAGTAGAGGACATCTCAACCTACTTCTGAATGTGGGTACTTGGAAAATGAAGCACCAGGTCAACTCAATGCTCACAAAAGTCACTGACTTCAGTGTATATCCTTGGTGTTTATGCATCAAGACCCCTGGAAACCTAAACTGCCATGTCTTTTAATCCAAACTGTCACCAAAGCACTGGTTGTTATTTATGTTTGCACACAACCACCAGCACTTCTCTGTTGTTATTTGGGCAAAATGCACATAAAACCCTTCTCCCAATGTTTTGCAATTTAAATCCCTCATCTGTCAGAACTATGAAAATCTTTGCTCAGTTTGCTCATAAATTCAGTCAATATGTTCATCCTCATCGTCTTTTTTACACCAGTATTTAAAAGAAGTGTCTGCAACTGCTCTCCTCTCCCTTTAATTAATTTCTATTTGCATTCAGACTGAGGGAAACGGGCTCAATTTAACCTTCCTCCCATTTTCCTACAAAAGGCAGATTTCTTTCTTGCCTCCTTTTCTGGTTACCTGAAATTCTGAACTTTATCCTACATTTGGATGTTTGGACAATGCCCTCAGACACATGGTGTGATTTTTCAGGCTGTCTTGTGCAGGAGTTGGAACACCACGATCCTTCTGGATCCCTTTCAACTCAGGACACTGTATGACTCTAAAAATCAGTGAAGAGTTCTATTATTTTTTTTATAGAACAGGATTTATTTAACTGAAAACAGGACTATTATTCTCTGTTTATCACTTAAAAAAAGTCCATTAAATCAGGCATAAAAGTAGCTTTTTACGTTTTCATTGGTGTTACTAACCAATATACAAGTAATTCAGTACATGCACTGTTACTTCACTGTATTCCAGCATAAAGCCAGTGTTCCTTACCATTACTTCACCTGCTTGTGGAATTAAGCATTCAGCACAGGAAGGTTCCTGTCCCACAGAGTTCACAGTTTAAAACTATCATTCCATCTTAAGAGTTAAGACTTAAAACCCAAGATGGTCCCATGATACACAGGATGCTATTGCTATCTATGTCTCCTTTATTTTTTAGGGAAACTAAAAATCCACATGATACAGAACACTGGTGTGATATAAGAAGTCTTGAAGTAATTCTGAATTTGTATGCAGGATTGTAACCTCATCCTTAAACAATTCTCCATGCCGCAACAAGAACTGGAGTTCTGGGATATTTTTGGGGATGCCTTCATGGGTTAGAAACAGATGAAGGCAGACCTGAAAGTCTCCTACTCTGAGTTTAATAACAATTGAATAACAATCATGCAGAAACAAGACTCATCCCACCATGGCAGCAAACACTGAGCATATTTCAGCCTAAGGTTAAAGTGAAATCCTGACCTTTAGCCCAAGCTGATGTTGACCTCCATGGCATCACAATTTTAGACTTTACAATCACTGATCCATAGTTAATATATTCTTACAGAAATATTTTTTTCCTCCCCAGTATAAGCCAGCCCACAGATAATGAGATGAGTGGCTAATCAAATTCAGACTATATTGAGCTGCAATATCTCTATGAAATTTCTGAGTTCCAGACCAGATGTGCAGGTCACCTGTGCCTGTGGAAGTGTCTACGTGCACAGCTTCTCTTTTCCAGGGGATATCACAGAACCTGTTCACTCCTACTAAGACCTGAATTATGTGACATCTGTAGGGTACATAATAATTCACCTTATTTATAATAAACATGAAACTGAAGTATGCATGTGCATCTTTACTCCAAGGTTCACACCAGAAAATCCTTCTGCTAAAGCTGTTTCTAGTGGAAAGACAGCTAAGGCCTGGGAATTACTGTCAGCTCTAATGAAAACACATTAGGATTTTCAGAGGTTTTTACCAAGACCAATCTCCTATTAAAAGTATCTGAAATGTACTCAAGTGACAAAAAAAGAACAAAGAAAGAGAAATCACATGTGACCAAAACCGAAAATGACAGAAACTACATTAAAAATGCAATAGTTCTATTAAAGAAGAAATATTGCTTAGACAGACATTAACACAACTCTGCATCAAAGGAGCAGCACTGTAGAAAAGACAAACTACTTGAAGCACACGGAGAGCAGATCTATTTCCTACACAAAGATACTTCAGGATGGAACACAAAACTATTTCTATCCCAGTAATTCCCCTTTCATCTGTCCACATGGCAGATTTTTATCTAAGTGTTCAGTCACAACACGGCTGTTCAAGACACTCCATACAAAACTGACCACTCTATTTTCTA
The DNA here is from genome assembly GCA_013396875.1 of Vireo altiloquus. Taxonomy (NCBI): domain Eukaryota; kingdom Metazoa; phylum Chordata; class Aves; order Passeriformes; family Vireonidae; genus Vireo; species Vireo altiloquus. The sequence continues at coordinate 233,522 of VZRF01013261.1, read as the reverse complement.
AAGACAAGGGTGTTAGCCAACCTCAGGAGCTAAGGACTCAACAGGAATTTTAACAAGACACTGGAAGCGGTAAATTAGAGAAAGCAAGAAGCATGTTGCAAAGTGAGTGGAAATTCAGGTCTCTGTTCACATGTTCTGCAGAATTAAAAGGAGATAAAGATTAGATTTAAACTTACTATAAGTCCATTTGCGTGCTTCTCCTCATTATTTTGGTCCTTAAGGAAAAAATGTTAAAAATATCAACATAACAATCTTGCATGACTTATCAGTTCTGTGCTAAGCGAGAGAACAGCGAGTTTCCCTCAGGAATGTTTACATTTTCAGCCATAAAATGTTCCTCATCATGTGATACAGTACCTAAACTTGGAAGACACAATTCCACACAGTCACTGCACCTCTGAAGCTCAGCATATTCTGAGGGCCTGTCCACATGAGTGCAAACAGTTCTAAAAATAGCCTTTCTGCACTGTAGAGTACAATTATGCTTTACAATGTGGGTGCTTCTCAAATACCTAAGAAATCCCCAAAATATGTTCTGCAGCTCCTGTAAATCCCTGAAAAATGAAGCTCTCAGTTTCTGTGATTAACACACAAGAAAGGAAGAAATTAAAGTAAATTGAAAGGTTTTAACTTTTGCTTTTTGGCACCTACTAGAATTTAAAATGCTTTTAGATTATTTATTATCTCAGATTTGGGGTTTTTTTGCCTAGAAGCATATGTGAAAGAGCAGTCAATGTATGGAAAACATCTGTCCTCAGGGGAAATGACACAAGCAGCAGACCAGTTACTGCCAATCTACAGCCAGCACAGCTTTAACACTGTACAGCAACAGTATAAATTTTACTGAACACTAAGCCAAATCTCTTCCCTTCTGCTGCAAAGTTCGTATTAGTCAGTGTATCAGTCTGTAATTTTGCCCAGTGTTAACCTTAAGACTTGTCTGCAAAGACAAGGATTTCCAGTTACATTTTAAAGGAATAAAAAAAAAAGCTGTAAGTAGCATGAAAAAAGTTGGCACATATTTATGTTTTGATACTTAATACAGCCTTCCTAAGCTTATACAGTTGGCAAGAGGCTGTCCAAATTTCATGTCTGCTAGCTGACATTTTTGAAGCAAGGTTTTCCATGATAAAAAGGACACCAAGGGCAACGAGTTCCACTGGGGTGTAAATTTACAAAATACATATTTTTTTCCCAACACATAGAACTCCCATGTTGTGTCCATCACCTCTAAGACCTAAGAAATAAACCACAAAGATGCTGCATGAGTACTGATGCTTGCTACCCCACCTCAGTAATGCACCAGCTGCAGCACAAGGTAAGGAAGGCAGAAATTCCACAGAACTGGGCAGGCAAGACTGCCAGAAATGGAGTGAAAAAGAGAAGGGAAAGATGCAAAACTGAGTATCTAAATTATAAAAGCTACTTCATAACACATATTTTTCAGACTGAGGTTTACACATCACTGGTGGACCATTACATGTATTTTACATCACACACATCAGCAAAATTGGACATCTTCCATTGCCACACACACAAAGGGAGTAACACAGGCCAAATGCTCCACCTGCCCATCCCACTTTGTTTATTTTGACTGCTTTTTGATAAGGAATGTATGTATTAAAACATAATCCTGTTTAGCTGGTAATTACTTCATTACTTTGAAAATGTCATGGGTCACCTCAGTAGGAGCAGCATAATTACACACTTGATTTACCAGCAAGTTTAATGAAAATTTAACTGTCCAAATACTAAGACAGGTAAGAATCCATGAAACAGAACAACTTAACACACAATTAAAAAAAGAAACAAAACACAACCAAAAATCCAGGTTTGCTTCCATGTTCCAAAACAATCCACACAATAACTGCCTGTGTTGGCAACAGAGAGTTCTAAGCACACAGAGAAGTGCTAACACTATCAAAATACAGAGATTGGCAAGTGTGTCTCCTAATGAGAAAGGCACTGTAGAAGTAAAATTGGGGTGCAGGGTGGTGTTGAGATGATTTATTTTCAGCAGTGTCAGTCAGCAGCCATTCTTGCCCTACAGCTTCAGGAAAAAAACTTGGAGAATCTCCTAAGGTGCTCCACTGGGGAGCACAAAGCTACAGTCAGGCATGACACTTTTTTACACACAGATTGCATCATACACAAGCAACTTGTAGAACTGTGGAAAAAAAACCCCAAAACCCCTCCCGTATTAGAAATTTTCTACAGCAGTAGGAAATCAGGATCCCAACACAGTTAATGGAAAAGATGGGGGGTAAAATGATGACAGAATTCCCTTGTAGTCAACATCTACAATTGCCTGAGAGAAAAAGAAGGTGAAGAGATGAAGCAGAAAAAAGGTTATTAAAGCAGTGGGAAAGTTTTTTTACTAATGTGGATCAACATCTTCCAGTTAGCTGTGCATAAGGCACCCCTTTAACCCACCTTGTCTTCAATAGCTCCAAAAGAGCTTTAGACATGGTTTAGCAAAAAACCAAACAATAAAACCCCACTCCTTAGCGGATAAGCTCATATATTTACACTGGTTAATATTTAGTGGTACTGAAAGAAAGACTTCAAGGTCTGATTTGGTGCAAGAAAAAGCGCATGAAAGTGTTGGGGGACTCTTTGGGGGACTCAAATTTCACCTACCTTTACACCCACATGTAGTGGGAGCAGTGAGGTACTGAACCTGATCTAAATGACTACATCTGCCACTACCAGGTTTGCCCATTATCAGCAAACCACCTAAAGAACTTCAAAATATGCTTTACATTCAGCATAAGATAAGTGGTAATGTTTGTCTAACTCCCAAAAAACTCACACAGAGCAGAAACAGGATTTGATAGTCAACAGAAACAAGAAAGCTCAGACACCAAATACCAGCTCTGATCAAAAGCCTGAAAAGCAGATTATAATTCTGCAATTTCACATTTGCTAATTACATAGCAGAGCCTTTTTAAAAGAGTAAAATGTCATAGGAATTAAACCTCTGTGAAAAAAAGAACTATTAAATACATTTATACAGTAATTAAGAAAAAACGAGCTAGTAATTCCTTGCACAGTTTCCCTAACAGCTTCCTCAATACAGCAAATCACATATAGTTAAGAAAAATCAGCATATCACCATCTAACCTATCTACATCAACTCCCTAAAAATGACATATAATCTACTGACCTCACTGTACTAAAACACCTCTAAATATACTCAGGACTAAACAACAGTGAATTAAATACTGACAAGGTTTTTTTTGCTGGTACTACAGTGAAGGATTGAAGTAGTACCACTGCATGTTAAATAAAGACTCTTCTAGCTCCAAAGTCATGTGGCACAAAACTATTTCAATGTTTCAACCCTACTACTTGTAAAAAAGTTTTGGTTTTGCACAAACCTGCTAATTAATAAACATTTTCTTCAGAATTCTTAAGTAATAGATATGAAACCTGAATTTCACAAAATATGCACTGATCCTTTTAGTGAACCACTTCTGATCCTGTAAGATTCTAAATACTTCAATTTTCACTGCGCTCAAAATTTTGTACAACATATCTGACAGCTAAAATGAAGACAAACAGCAGCTGCATTCAAAAGCTACAAAAAATAGTTGATCTAGATTACAGAAAAAAAATAATTGATGAGCCCATGCCTATTTCTGGATAAATCAGAATGTATTCTGATGAAATCAGCCTGAAATTCTGAAAATACCTTTATTTCTTTGCCACATACCACCTCCCTCCACTTTGGTCACAAGATATAAATCAGCAGTTCATAATTAACATATCCTAAATATAGAATATTAAACCTGAAAGGGCAGAACTTGACAAAAAGTAAATCCAAAACTCCCCAAAATTTAAAATCTAATGAAACATGGAAGTGAAAAGCACAACTGCATTACCCACACTGCATTCTCTAATAACACAAGTCTAACTTCAAGAAGCTCCAACATGATCCTGAACTTCAGACCTGGGACAGACCTTGCCAAACCAGTTTGATTATTTACATCATGTTTCTCTCCTTTTTACTTGTTAGCCACACTCTTAAATGAAGCAGAAAGAAGAGTTTTGTTAAGTTTTTGTTCTGTCACCCTGCCATTTGTCTAAGTTCTTCTTTAGTCTAACAGCAAACTCTGCAAAAGAAAGTTTATCTGAAAGAAAACTTGAGGCAACTGTTACCATGAGCATTAACAGGATTGCCTGCTACAGAACACAGTATTTCAGAAACTTCATTAAAATAATAGCATAAATCAACTTATAATGTTTTCTTTTTCCTGGATCATATAGAAGGCACTTTTAGGTTTCAATTATATCAATGCTGTTATCATTAAAATTCAGAATACTTTACAGTGTACTTACCTTAGCAATCTGTAGCAACACAATGCAGTGTTTTATTGATTCTACCATGCTCTAGGAAAACAAAAATACCAAAAAAATTGTATTACTATCCCATAATATTTTGTATTTCTTAGTTACATAGAATATTGGCTGTGAACTAAATGGACACTCACTTCTGTAAAACCCCTACTTTCCCTTCCCTTTTTTTTCCCTGAGACAAAAGCACAGCAGCAGCAAACTGAAGTTTCCAAAGCCACACACGAGCCAGGCTGTAAGGGTGAAACAGAGGTCAGCTCCAAAGTCCCAGAGTGCTGCAGGCAGGTAAATTGTCATGGCAAGAGAGGCTGAGGGAGCTGGGCTGCTTTAATCTGGGGAGGAAAAGGCTCAGGAAGACCTTATCAAGGGGCATCAGTGCCTGACTGGGAAGGCAGGAGAAGAGAGAGTAAGACTCTTCTCAGTGGTGCCCAGGGACAGGACAAGCAATGGCCACAAATAGAAATACAGGAAAATCACCTTGAACAGGAGAAAACAGCTTTTATTCTTTTATGGATGATTAAACACTGGAACAGGTTGTCCAGAGAAGCTGTAGAGCCTCCAGCCTTGGAGTTACTGAAAACCCAAACTAGATTTGGACCTGAGCAACCTATTCCAGCTGATGGTGCTCCAAGCACAGGGTTGGACTAAAGACCTTCAGAGGCCTCTTCCAACCTCAACTATTCCATGATTCCACGGTGCTGGACAGAAACCTGAACAAACCACCAGAACCAGGCTGCCTCCACCATCACAATGTTGAACCTAATATGGATTCTCATTTTTCTGTAAAAAGGCTTTTAAAACTTTCCCAAGAAAAGAAGGTGAATTTCACAATCTATATATAATAGATATAAAAATTGAAGAAACTTACACTAGTTGTTTCTTTGAGACCTTCAATTTTCTGTAAAAGACAAATCAAAATAGTATGGTTAAAGACAAAATTTCCAGCATCCGGTTTGACCTAAATACGGTATAAACACAGTATTTTAATTTTAAATTAGGAAAGGGAAAAAAGCCCTTAACCAACATGTTAAAGACTATTTCCATATATAGACATAATTTTCAAGACAAGACTGAAGTCCAACTGATAATTAAAGCTTAAAGATGACAAAGTTAGGAATTTCTAAACAGCGACATTACACAAATTTACCCATTAAAATCTATACTTCATTTTTGCATAACATCAACAGAAATGAAATGCAGCATGAAGATTCTAAGTTCACTTTGTATCCTTATAAAGTGCACTGAACGGTGGCACATTTCAACACTATTACATGAAATGACCATCATTCAAGTACAGTAAACATCTACAGTTAAGCACAGCTTAAAACAAATCACAGAAAGTAACAGTGCACACATGTTCCTGCTCTTTCCATGCCTCCAGTAAAAGTGCATCTGGAAATCTGCCTACTCAATTTTATCTAGAAACACTGGATCATAAAGATTTCCTGTGTGGAACTGCACCTCAGGCATGCAAAAGGCATCTGCGTGCCATGTTCCACATCAGCGTGACCTGGTTCACAGCAGATGCTTCCTGTTGATGTCCTTGGCTCTGTCTGCAGAAGGCAAAACCACTAAACTGGACTCAGCGCTGAACCTCTACTAATGCAATTACAGGACCTCTTTGTTTTGATTAATTGGAGTGTCTCATGTGACTTGAGTCACAATCTTCTTGATTCTTGAATAATCAAAGTGTGTAAGGGATCCTTTTCCCCCACCAGGCATTGCAAGCCAAAGCCTACACTGTAAGAGAGGAACACGCAGCTATCAATCCACAGGAATGAAAAGGCCCAATTTGTGGGTTAAAAAGAAAACAAATGCAGTGTCAGACTCTCAGGCAATTCCTGGGGGAAAATTTTCAGTTGTGTTCTAGATATTACTGAGAAGATGCTGCACATTGTCTTCAGGATTAATTGGCAAGAGGTGGCCAAACAGAACCCAGACTCAGCCTTTCCCACTGGAAAGACTGGACTGTGTTTATCTAGGATGTATCATATGAAGGGTGTTACATCATGAAGTTATGTTATATTTACTCCTGCTGTTACCAGAGAAAAGTGCCAACAGCTAAAAATTCCTCGGCTTTGTTTTTGTTTGTTTTTCACATCTCCACGATACTTCCAGTCTAAACTTCACCACCACATATCAAAAAAAGCATTTTAAATATTACAGCATAGAAGTTTTGAGCCTTTTAGCACCAAAATAGAATAGGCAATGTACCCAAAACACAAATCTTGTTGGATGAAAGATGATGCAGATGAAGGAAATCACGCAGTCTCGAGGCTTTACAGCCAACTGGAGGAAGCCATCAGCAGCTTTGATCATTCTTTACCCATTTTTTTCCCCAACATATTACAGAGTATTGACACACCAAATGAACTGAGATCTCAGTCCCTTCAGTGACATCACCTATGCTGAAAATAAGAAAGTGATCTCAGGCCATGCAATACAATTCAGTGACGTTGGTTTCTCCCCACCCATCTGTAATTTTCCAGCCAAGACACTAAGACATTGTTACTCTTACACACAGGTACAGACAAAAGGGTAATTTTGTGAAAGATCACATGGAAGATCCAAGAGGGAAAAAACCTCAGGACAGGCAGATTTCTAAGGCCTTTCCACAAATTATACAATCACAGTTGTTTCCTTCACGGAACTGAATCCTTTGTGAACTGGCCAAATTAAGCAGTAACAGTTTCCATTGATTGAGTATTTTTCATCACTTTTGTGCTCTGTGACTACCTTGCAAGAACACAGCACACAGAACTTTGATAATTTAGACACTACAAAATTGTAAGGAAAACCCTAAGTGTGTTGAAGACAGAACATACTACCAATAAAAAAAACATCAAATACCATTTGCTACCAGTATTTATCATAATTTTCTCTTTTCAACATCCCTTTAAAAACTGATGAAGATAAAATTTTAGTAAGACAGTTCCCCTAGTTTTAGGTAATGAATAGACATAGCAGATTTACATTTGCAGAATGCATATTAACAACAGCAGAATGCAATTTGCTATACATAATCTAATCAAACTGCAGGCTGCTGCTGAAACTACTCTCTCTGCTTGCTGCTCATTGCATCTCCTTGACATCTGATTTTTTTAGGAAATCGCTGAGAAAGCTAATTTTATCTCATCCAACATGATTTTTGTCTCATTCAACAATCATGTGACTAGAGAGGGATCAGCTCATCCAGTACAGAGAGGCAGCAGAGGCACGTAGGGGTAGCTGACTCATGGTTCAAAATCTGTAAGGTGCAACCCAAATCTGTGTGCTCAGCCTTGGATTTACTGCACAAAAAGCATTTGTTTTGAACCAAACAGCTTAAGCAGGCTACACTTCCCTCCCAAATGCTGTTAAGTAATGTCTGCTTTGTTCCAGCCTGAAAACATGCACCTCTTTGCAGCTCTGATGCCTCTGAGTGCTTCACTTTTACTCTCCCTGATGTGTGATCAAGTTAACGACACAAAACTAAACAGAAAAGATTTCTTGGAGTTCCCACCAGTAATATTGTTCACACTGTAAGAAAGCAAGGTCCTGTCTTGTCTTCACCTTGAAACATCAGTACCCTCAGACCACAGCCCCTCCTTTCCTTCCTCTGCAATCAGATACGAACACTGTACCCCACCAGGAGACTCAGCAGAACTGGCAGCACGGCTGGTTGTGCATGATCCCACCATACCTTGCCAGCTGCACTTCCTCCAGGAATGCAGCACAGGGAACTCATGAAAATCCCTGGATTCTCACAGGGAACTCAGGAAAATCCCTGGATTCTCATCAAGTCCACATCTGCACTGGCTCCATCCAAGTTCAAGAGGTTACCACACCTCAGAAGGAAGACATCCAGGAGTTCTCGAGGCATCTCAGAACATCTATATCCTATGCCATCATCTTCAAAAGAGCTAATATTCAAAAGAGCTAATATTCTGTAATTAAAAGCCAGCTCATCCAATGCTCTGTGAACTTGCAAAACAAAAGCTCAGGTTTGAAATCCCTGGCCATAAACAGTTGCAGAACAGCACTCAGCTGGTTGGGAAGCACTTAAATATCCCAAACTTGTTTCCATGGAGGAAAGAACTATGGGTTTGATGGAAGTATCCTGCAGATTACACTCAATTCATAATCTGACAGCTGAACCATACTTCCATAAACAAACAGGGAAACTGCTAAATACTGTATCCAAAAACCTCCCAGTACAGGAAGAGATGTGATCAAAAGAGTGCTTTGTCAAGTCTTTTTCATTTTTAATAGAGAATAAATGGAATCTGTAGTAATAGCAACTCTCATCAAGATTTAAAACCAGAGGAAGCTGACCTCTTCTAAATGAGCCTCCTCCTTTCTCTATAAAGCCAATCCATCTGTTCCATAGATACCTTGCAGAGATAAGTAAGTCAGCACAACATGTGGAAAATCTCCAGGGATTAGGAGCACTGCCACAGGAAAAAAGAAAGTACTGCCTGATCTGCAAAGTAGCATCTGGAGGGAGGTCAAAATTGAAGGACAACTCTTCCCAGTAAGACACACCAAAGGAGAAATACAAAATCCTTAGACCTTTTTCTTGTGGTCAGTTGCCTACAGATTAAACACACTGACAGAGATGTACTTCAAAGTTCTTTTAAAAGCCTGTACATGAGAAAGAACTCCCCAAGACACCACCTAACACATCAGGCAAGATGAATAACACTTGAGAGGTCACAACTATTTTAAAGAAGTAAACTGATCACAGAAAGCATCAAACAGTTTTCAAAAAAGGAACCAAACACCAAGAGAACACCACTTGTTTATCACAAGAGACACTAAGGGAGGCAACCAGGGTGAAATATACCCCTACTTAATGATATTGAAATTACTGCATTTGCTGAAAAAAAGCAACTCCTCCGTAATAAACCCTTCACAAAGATTTGTTAAATCCCTCCTCCACACACACAAATTAATATATGAAGCCAGCATGACACTTAATGCCAAACCCACAGCACCAAGGTACATGCCAGCCTTTCTTAAACAGTGCTTGAACTCAGACCTGCAGGGCTGACTTTGGAAAGGAACAGGAGGGGATGAAAAGCATACACAGCACTTCAATGAACTGCACCCTTGCTAAAAGAGCAGTGCTCCCCACCACTACATTTCTGGCACCTTCACTTCAGGGCAATGAACTGTGCTACTCTCAGACTTGCAGTGTGTCACAGACCTACACAGGATGCAGAGTGATTATGTGAAATACACAATTAGGAATATTTGTTTTTTTTCCTTCAGAATAGCTTTGTAATTCCTTCCAACATTAAATGTTCATCCTCGTTAAAGATTTAAAAGTAGCAAATTTAAGTTAAAATGCTTCCAACTGTTGGATAGCAGAGGAGCAATTATTTCTGACAGACTGAAACCTTTTTAATGTTATGACACCCAGTATTAGTAAAATTTTTGTTTGCTGCTTAGTCACAATGCAAATGTTATCAGTTCAAATTGCTTTAAGTGATTTTGACAACTCAATAAATGTGTACTTTATATTTCTATAGACTACAGCATAAAACAGGCAATTATTAAGACAAAATGTACTTGCTTTTCTCTGTTCATCATCTTTGCAGTTCTGGAGTTTTTCATCGAAGAGCTAAAAGAAAGAGATACTTGTGAAAATACTGAAAGTGTTATTTTTCCATATAAAATCAGACACCAACACCAACATTTTAAAACCAACAAGATTTAGTAAGTTTTAAAGTCATACAACCCTGGTAGTAGGATCCAAAGCAGTTTTGGCCTAATATTTCTTTACAGCATTTGTGATATAACAAATTTGTAACTAATTTCTCACATCATCCCATCCTGCAAGAGACCAAATCTCACAGCTCAGCCTAGCATGATTCTACCATGATTTGAACAAAAAGGTGAGGTTGAGTAACACAAGTGAACTCATCAGAACACCTCCAGCCTTTCTTCTATTTCAGCAAAAACCTTTGGGGCATATGAAGCATTTAACCAAAGGAGCCTCAACCCTCATCGACCCTTCCAGGTACCTTGATTCAGGTACATGATTAAAATAATTTCAGATTTGTAAGCATATTTTTTGGAAGATATGACTTCCTAGCATTAATTTATGTTTACTTTCATAAAAGTGGGGTATGAGATGCAACAAAGCAAAGTGAAACAAACCCTCACTGAAAAGCTTGCACGTGAATTTAACACAAGCTGAGCTGAAAGAGTTAACAGAGGCCTCTGAGGTGCACACACAACCATGAAATTGCTCAAGGAAGAGAAAATATTATGGATAATGCTAAAAGTTCATCACATCCACCCCTTTTGCTCAGAGAAGAGGATGTAATTTTTAGGAAGTGAGCTGCAGTTCTTCACTCAACTGCCTGCCTCAAACCTACTCATGTGTTCCCTTTCCCTTGAGGGCTGATTTCTAGTTCTAAAAAAAGACTGTGATCTTGGTCTCTGTCCATCCTCAAACTGACTCATCTTTCATTATTAATTAATTTCTATCCCCCTCCCCCCAGCTGGCCTGAAATAACAATCAGAAGGTGTAAAGATTTAAATACCTTCTGTCAGTGAAGTGATGGCTCCAGAGTGGCAGAAAAAGACAGCTCCTGACCAAGTCTTTGCAGGGCAGCTCTGAATTTTGTTTGCATCTCCTCTGGCTACCATAATTTTTGTTGCTGTGCTCGTCCCCCTCTCCACCCTACCCTCCAACCAAATTTTTGCTGAATATCCCACATGTAATACTTGCACATTATATCAGGGGAAAAAATCCAACCCAGCAGAACTGAAGCAATTTAACAGCAATTTTAACCTGCTGAGTCATGGGGAAAAAAGTGCCCTAAGCAGCAGCAAAAAGTGTTTTTCTCAATAAGGTGAGTACTGAGAGATACGACCTCACTGTTCCTTGCATTCCTATCTATTTTTAAAATACAAAGTTTAAAAGAGCTGTATTTTACAACATTCCTACAGAATGTTTTCACTCAAGGACAAAGCATGGATTATCTACCACTACTGCAACAAAGTCTGAAACTGTCTGCAACTGTAGTTACACATCACTTGACAAAATCTTCTCAAGAAAGACTCTAAAATGCTGTGAGCAACACAATGATTTAATTATGTTTAGAAATGACACTTTACTTATTTAACCTTGCCATTTCCATAAAGGTTTTATATAAAACAGAATCTTTCAGCCATTGTAAACCGTTTTATATCAATCTGAGCTATTCTAATTTTAACTCAATTTTAACAATGCTAAGAGAAAAGCATTTTCATCTTGACTGACTCTCTCTGCTGAGCTTTCTTTCAACCTGGCCTTGAAATCCAGCCTGACAAACAGACCCCCAACACAGCACATGCAGCATTTAGTTACCATACCTTCAACTGGTCTATCAAGATCTGTAAGTAAGCATCAGCCTCAGTAAGTTTCTTGTCAAAATCATGAACACTGGGAACAAATCCTGAATCCACACCCTAGAAAGAAATAAACAAATAAAAATCAAATATTTAATTAATGTTTCAGGGGAGAAAAAAACCTGTAACAACAATATGGTTTTGCCTGCCATCTGACTGAGAAAATGCTGCCTTGCCTCTCATCCTGCCACGTGCAAACAGAGGCACACAGCTGAACACATTCGGCTTCTATTTGCAGCTAAATCAGTAACAGTAAACTGCTCCACATTTTCAGAGGGGGTATAATCATCACACACCAGAGTATTTCATTACTTATGATTGAACAAATCCTCTTAAATTACACTGATTAAAGTTTCTTTATAAAATATAAAGGAGAATTCACATTTTTCTGAAGACTGTCTTGTGATTCCATACGCTTACATTTCAGCTAGGGAAGCCTAAAACATACCCAATGGGATAACTGCACTTTTCACACTTCAGACAGTATTGCTTAACTCACAGCTCCCTAGCTAAGAACTGCTAATTCTTAAATACCTTCGAACTGAAAAGTTCAAAAGTCCTGGTTGCCCTTGCTCCTTTACAGCTTGTCACTGTATCTGGATTTTGACATTTTGTTGCAAATACACCAACAAGGACAAAGTATCAGTGCTATGAGAATGATAACTGTGATATTTTCTTGCTTGGAAACTTGTTTCTCCTAATAAGATAACACTCAAAGCACACTTCTGCATATAACATAATCTCTATTTTTAAAGTGAAACACCATTGATTAAAAGACCCAAACAGATTTCCCCTGTTTTGGGGAAATACCACAAAATACCACATCTTTAATTGGAGGAAAGAAAAGAGATGATTCTTGATTACTTCTGCCTTCATGCACATATGCTATGTAAACACATTAAAGGTTTATTTATATAATACCTTTAATGCAAATGGAACTGCAAAACAAATACTGAAGCACACCCAGTTTGAAAAAATTGCACACTGTAAGATAAACATATAGAGGAGGAAAAACCCATGAAGGATAAAGGAGCAAGCATCAGTTACAACAGAAACATAACCCTGAGAACATCACAGCAGTGACAACTTTGCTACCAGCCCAAATATTTTTACCTGTATTCACACTGATCTCAAACAGGACAACTTCAAGCTCTCATGAAACCATCAATTGCTGTTTGAACTGCTGAGGACCTCAAGAGTCTGAGCATGTAAAAATCAACCAGTGGGGAAAAACATTTCACACGGGGGAAGATGGGCAATCTGTATTTCTAAAATTGCACATTAGGGTAATGTTTTCTTTGGCATTGTTTCTATGATAATGGTATGATAATGGCCATCATATTACGAGTTTTACTGATAGCTCTTTAGAGGCATGAACACTTGTGTGCAGTAGCGGAATGATCTGCACAGTATCACACACAGCCTGAAACACAAACCCATCTACTGATTGTAGGAAATATTACTCTTTACTCGTTTGAAACAGATGGACAGGCAGATCTTGACAACAGCTCTACAGGAGTGAATCTATCCACACAGATGAGTTTGTGAACCTGTATTAAAGAAGATACTCCACCCTGTATTAGACAGACAACCCCAGTCAAATTTAGAAATAGTGTTCTGAAACAAGGAGAAGGGAGAAGACAAAAAAAAAAAGAATTTTTTTGACTATGACAACAAAAAAAGCACCGAGCGTAACAAGTTATCAAAAAAATTAATAGGTGTAAGGGAGAGTGGTCTCAACCAATCAACTTTTGATATTCCCTCAAACTAGTTTAAATTACATTGAAACTACATCTGAAATCATGGGAAATTAGTATTCCATTTCCTTGTTGAAAATGGAATTGTCTGCTCAGCTACCAGTCAACCCCATCAGTTCAGCAAATGGTACTGCAAGCTCAGTTAAAAGTTCTGGAGGTCAGGTTTCACATACCAAACCACGTGAACTATATAGGAAATTTCTGCTGAAGATACTATACAGAAATATAGTTTACACTGCATGTTATCTGTAAGCTGCATCAAAATGCTAATTTTTATTTCAGTCCTCACTCCATGACTACTAATATGTAACTATCTGGTTTTTTTACTGGTAGCTTAAAGATAAAATGCCATTCTTGAATTTCAGGCTCTTAGAACTAAGGGAAAAGCTGAACAAAACATTCAGTGTTACAACTGAGCAGACACCCACACAAAACACAGAGTGAATATTGTAACCTGAAAAGTTCTATTAGAAAATTAAAACTTCAATCAGTGTAAAGAGAAAGCCATAAAACCAGGTATAGTGTCAAGCTGAACACAGCACAGAGATGAAACACGAGAATAATTTTGCAAAGCGCAGGTACTTAAAGCTGCAGCACCTCACTAATTTGCTCTTGGGTTACGAAAATGAAATTTGATAACCTTCTCAGCAAATTTATTAGTCTGTGTTACATGAGATTAGGTTAACAGTTTTAAGTTCTCACATATTTAAGATTTGAAAACCAAAAGATACTTGGAAAACTTAAAAAGTCGAGCAATATCACAGAAAAAAACAGCCTGCATAAATAGCAAACAAAATCAATCAGTATTTCAAACCCAGCAGTGATTTGGAAAGAGTAGATATACAAAGTGCAGATTTGCATAACAAACGCTTATTTCTTGATTTTCTGGTCACTCAAAGCCACAGTAAAGGTAAAATGGGGACTCCTTCTCTCCTTCCCTGCCATGAAGGAAACGAGGCTCCAAAAGAAACAGGTGAACAGAGTCACTAGAATGGAATTTAACATTAGCTTGTTAAAGTTGTACATTAGGAATCAGCACATCTCAATGAGCAAATTTTTATGAGAAACTTGTATTATAGGCTGCTCACCTATTCACAAGCTGACAAAACAGGTTGCCTGCAGATATTGTTGAACCACCACCTTTGGAGGGCAGAGTTCAAAACTCAACTGGATTTGACCTTTGACAACCTGATCTAAAGTACAAGTTTGTCTTGCAGTGAGAAGGTGCCCAGTACAGCTGATTTCCAGTGGTCTTATCCAGCTGAAGTCATATTGAGATTCTAAAATAAGTACCTTCAAATTATGAAAAAGAACAGGAATCCAGACTATTTCTGATCTTCAGAAATACACTGACTCTATCTTACTGTCAGTACCTGTCTGAAGTAGTATAAATTGTTTTTTCATTAAGCAACTACATCTATTTGCAAGTACACTTTATTAACCTCAAATAATGATTCTGTGTTCAGGTAAGTTTAAAAGAATTAACGGATGAAATAGTTGCAGAAGCAAGTAATTTAAAAAATTTTAGTCTGCCCACTACCTCCCAAGCCAAGAAGTTTGGTGTCAAAACAAGTTGTTTGGTGTCTGACTGCTCCCCACCAAGAAGACCATACTGATAAGAACGACAGAGAAAAGAGAAAAAGGTACCATAGCATTCTTTCCCTCATCCTCCCTTCCTCCCACAACTTCTGGAATGTCCCTCCCCTTCAGGACACATCTAAAGCTTAAGGGCCAGATGCTACAGGGCACATGTCAGTGCCAGTGTTAGCAGGAGGAGGCAGGGCCCAGCAGCACTGACCAGTCTGAGGTGTCCCAGTGGGATCTGTGTGATCCCCAGTGACCAGGGGAGTGGAGTGACCAGACAGGATGGTTTTTCTAGGAAAGGGTTTCCATGCTGGTCTGGACTTGACTCCCATTCTAATAGTCCTGCAAAATTATTCCCTTCATACACAACCCTATTTTTTGGAGGGGGTAAACAGGAGGGCAACAACAAAATATAAACCAATTAAAAATACATATTATGAGCCTTATTCTCACTACAGAACTGCGAGCACCACAGCAGTTTACATGTTGTTTCCTTGTCCTCCACATTAGAAGTCACACATATCTCTAATGCATTTGTATTCAAAACTTGTCCATGCTGAGAAGTAATTCAGTCTAATTTAAACCAGTTCTTTCGAACTCGGATGGGATGAAAAGATTGCATCATCTTCAGAAGCAGCATACCAGAAAAATTCAAATATATTTCTCAAATAAAAGCATTACAATAATAGCTTTCCTGGGGGAGGAAGACAGAAAGCTGTACAGAGTGGACTTTCTTATCTTTTTGAAGACACTTCTGCTACATTCTTCATCTAATTAAGATTCCAAATCCAACAAAAAATTCTTATGAAAGTTAGTTTGAAGGAGTGAATAAGAAGGTTTTCCTTTCATCCACAATATCTCATCAGAAACATATTCCTCGCCTACATCATGCTTGATTTTGACAAGTTGGACATTGCCTGTAAGGATCACTGACCAAAAAAACTGAAGAAAAACAAGAAATCAACTGGTAAGCCACTAAACAAGGGTACTTTAGTGGCAAAAACAGCTCAATTTTTTTCCTCTTTTACATTCTGATGCAATATTTAAAGCTCAGAATGTGTTTGGAAACAAATATATGGGGGTTCTCAAAAGCATACAACCCTTCCAAACAGTCAGAATATTGCAATTCTTACTGGAAAAAAAAAAGTTCTACTTGGCAAAACACATAATGCTTAGCAAAGACTGCGTGGCTGTAGATATTATTAGCTCTTCAAGGAAAACAGTTCAGAAAACAGAAGTATTTACACACGGATATAAAATTCTGTCCTTAAAGCACAGCTTACAATTCTGAAGCCTCATAAATACTAAGTATATCCTAGAGTCCCACTCCCTTACCTTATAATCTATAATCAGTGGAGATAAAGTACATGTTCTGTGCTACTCACCCACTATCCTGGTTATTTTGTTAGCAAAATCTGAAAAGGGCAGCATGGCTGCCAACCCTGTGGCCTTCCACCAGCACTTGAAACACACCTATACTGGATACACTCTTAATCTAAAGGAGTCTGGGTTTAGTTTTATGCAAGCATTCTTGACTCACACTAGAAGCACCACTGAAAAGCCAGTTAATAACAATATAATACACTTGAGAGTGTAATATACTTAACTTATAAGGAAGTTTTACTCTACCTTGTGTTCTTGCTTGCAGCTTTAGAAAGGTCAGAAGAAATCCTGGTTAATGTGATACTAAGTGAACTGCTATTATCAACATTTCATAAACACTTTGCACCAGCATAAAGGAATGGGAAACAAATCAGTTCCCCTGCTGTTTACTCTTGCCTTTGCTCTGCTCTTTCCAGTCAGCATAAACATTTACCTTGTCACATAAACAACTCAAGGTGGAAACTAATCAGGGTTAAAAATAAACTCAGAAAGAGGGAGCAGCAGGAAAAGCAATTTTAAGTTCCAAATTCTACCCTTCTTGCCACACTGCCTCTTCCCTTTTGCTAGGTGAAGTGAGATAAGACTGCTTCCAGCAGCGGCACCAACTCCCACATGTTGGTGAAGCCATGGTGTAACTCAGTATTTAAGCCATTTTATTACTCTTCACAGCAGCCAGCACTAACGTACATCTTAGAATCAAGTTTTATTATCATTTGCTACTTAGGAAGTAAACATCTTGTTTAAATTATGGAATTATCAACCTACAAAGCAATTAATTTTTACTTTCCTTCCTTAAAAGTGAAACCACCTTCCACTTTTATGGTGGTTAGAAATGGCCCACCTTTGGACTTTGGAATTTCAGTTTCTTCGTCTCTACAGAGTCCACTCAGAGGCTGAAATAGTTTCGTGTAGATCAAATAAGAAAGCTGCTGTGTTACTGTGGTCCTAAAAGACATGAGCTATCCATTATAACTCACGAGATAATTCCAGAGCCAAATTCCACTGCCCAAAAGTACTTGTAGCACTAGGGTGCTGCTAGGGTGTACCTGACAGGCAGCAAGGAAAGCAGACAATAAGAAGCACATCCTGTCTGAGTGGGACTGCTGGTTTTTGACATAAGATGCTGCTGAGGAACTAGAGAAAATGTGAGATATGTCACCTCCCCACACAAACAAGAAGCTTTAGCCACAATATGCCTTCACCCCATGCACACCCTCCCCCTTAGGTCCGGTGGGTATGAGGCAATCCATGTGCTGCCACAGCAAAGCCACAGGCCTGGTAATGCCACAATGGCTACAACTTGGGGGGATAAGGGGAAAAACACTGGAGGGTTCAGAATGACATTTCCAGTAGTATCACACCATCTGTCCAACGACTTTTCCATAGACAAAGTTAATACTAGAACAACTAAGTGTATTTTTAGCAATAGCTTTAATACAAGTGCATACAAAAACACAGCAAGCAGAAAAACATACTTCAGTTTAAAAATTCAAACAAATCAGGCTTCAAGTGTGTCTGAAACACTTCCTCTCTATTGTTGTTCCCTTTGGATACAACATTACTAATTGTCAGCCCTCTGGAAAGTTTGGGTCCCTTTACACATTACACAAAATTTACATATTTATGACTCAGTTCCTTAACTGTAGCTCATTTTAGGCTTGGAGGGAGGGGGGCAGAAGAAGTGCGTTTTATCCTGTGTTTCAAAAACACTTCCATTACAAATACTGAAGGACAACACAGTAGAACATTTAGGCAAAAATAAAGCCAGGAAGATTAATCAGACTACAGAACACACAGACACCACTTCACCTCTCCACCTCGCATTAACTCATAATCCTTCCTGATTGGGTTCACACAACACACGAACCACCTGGGGTTTGGGTACAGTTTCTCAAAGCGCAGATGAGTGTTTGATACAGTGAAATCAACTTTAAGTCTGACTTTCAAACTTGAACACTCCTGTACCAGAACAGTCAGACTGAAAGCCGCGCGGAAATTTGAAAGAAAGACTTTGAAAAGAGAAAGTATTTTGGACAAAAACAGATGCCTAAAGGTTGTAAGTGACTGTCAACCACATGTTTCTTTTGCGACAGAAACTAAGAACCTAAGAAAATGCCTTTACAGAAAATAATCTCTGCCGCGGCACTCAGACCCCGCCATTCCGCTGAGCCAATAATCCCTCGAAGAACTCGTTTGACTGTTTTGTCCAAAGGAAAAGGAAAGCGAAAGAAGATCAAGTGCGTGAAGCGTCGTTTTGTTCAAAGGGTATTAAAGCCAAGGCGTGATTGTGTATCCGGATGGCAGCATCCCTGCGGGCACACGGGACCTGGAGGCACTCGCTGCTGCCCGGAGCCGCCCCGGGGGCTCCATGCCCGCTGCCCCGCTCCCCTCCCCGCGGTGCCCGGGCGGGGCAGGGCAGCGCCAGCGCCGGTCGGCCGCCAAGGACAGGGGCTCGCTGCCCGCCCGGGAGGCGCCCGGGATTGTTTCGAGGAACACCCGCAGCCCAGAGCCGAGGCCCCCCCGCCCCTCGGGCCCCGTACTCACACCGGCCATCCCTCGGTGCTGCGAGCGGAGCGGAGGCGCGGGGCTGGCTGNGCGGCGCCCCCGCCGAGCGCGTCACGAACAAGGCGGCCGGAGATTGGTGCGGGGGTGGCTCGGCCCCGGAGAGCCCGGGGGAGGGAGGGGTGAAGCCCAGCACGGCCTGGCCGGCCATGGAGGCGCGCGGATGTTTCCGACAGGATTTACCCCGCGCTCAACCCTGCGAGCATCCCCCGAAACTTCAGCCCTTGTTCGTCCCGCCCGCAAGTCCCGCCGGTGAGAGTGAACAGAATGCAGACCACTCCTCCTAAGCCATGAAAGAGAAGTTTGGCAAGGAGGTGCAGCCGTGTTTCATTCTTAAATCAGTGCCGGCTCAGCAGCTCCCGTGGCAAACCTTGGCAGCTCCTGAATGGGAGTGTAAGCGAACACGATTCCACCGACTCCACAAATAAGGGCCAGAAGCTAAAAGGTTACATGACCCACACACTGAAGAAGGTTCTTGAAAATGAGTGGTGAGCACACAGGAGTGGCCCACAAAGTATTACATTCAATGGTGAACATATTTACAAGGATGGAGAATGAGCTTCTTAGTACTCAGGTCTGTTTTTTTCATTATTCACTCAAACATTACTAGATAAATTACTAACTTGGGCTATTTTCTTTTTTAAATATGCCTACTCCAAAAACCTGAACAGTTATGTAATGGAAAACAGTTCCATTATTAGCTGCTATCATGAAATCTATTTCTGCCAATAAAACTACACTCACAATTTCTAGAGAGCATGGAAATGTACATTTTTATAAAACCAGTGTATATTCTGATGCTTCATTCCTGTACTCTGTATCTCCAAAGCCATAAAAAGTCTTTCAGGTGGAGAAAACAGCACAGATTCCTTTTACTTCATTTCAGACCCTAAATAAGACCACTCACATAACCTGTTCACTTTCTAAGCGGAGGATGGGGAAAGAGGCATCCCTTGGGAGGGAGCTCAGCCTTTCTACATCCACATATTGTTCCCTAGATAATCCCTGTCTCCTCACATCCACTGCAGAGCAGGGTTCTTCAGCCTTTGGTCAGCTACAGTGTCCAGATGGAGAGATTATTTCTAACATACCCATGACACGTTGGGAGGGATACAAAGCTGGTTGTCAAATGGGAATTTTTATCCAGGGATCCTCTATTCTCTAGTAAATTTGTAGTGGTCTTTAACAGATAAAAAAAGGTTGAAACTCACTGTCTAACAGGTAAACTGACTGAGACTGTCCAAGTGCCTAAAGTCAAGTGGGACAAATTCAGGCTTGTTCTAACTCTTTAGGTTGGGCAAATGCCATCTAAATCAGTCTTCATAAGTTTCTCTTTATGTGATATTAGAGACTTTACCTTTCTTCACATTGAGTCAAATGTTAAGAGACCTAATTCACTCGTCATATTACAAAAGCACAACCAAACCATTATTCAACACAAATAATACTTTAAGATTTCTACACTGTCACCACACACTTCTATGGTAGAAACCAGATCCCTTTCATGAGAGTTTGGGTTTCTCTCCAGGGCAAAAATAAATGTTTAGCAAGTCTTATAGACATGTCCAGTTCAAGAGTATCACCAGAAACCGATCCTAGATTATAGAACCACAGAATACCTTGAGCTGGAAGTGACTCACAAGGATGACAGAGTCCAACTCCTGGGACTAGGTAACTAAAGCTAAGAATCATCCTCAATCCAACCCTCTGTCTTTATCACCAGAGAACCACTGATATCCAGCTTACACAGGGGATTTGAACACAAGCTATTTACCATTTTTGTCATCCAGAAAGAGGTTCAATGCTGCTGTTAATTTTAATTTCCAAGTTAGGTGGCATACAAGCACGCATACAAGCCCTTTCAGGCTTGACCCAAAAAGGACTAGGTCCTAGTTTAAAACAAAAAACAACAAAACACCCCAACCAAAACCCAAACTAAATGTACCAGAATAAATCCAGAACCTTACCATAAATATACATTATAAATAAATACAAGTTAATGATAACTATATATATCTTATGAGTTAATAAAGGAAAGTCTCATTCTGACTTTTCATTATGGTAGGACAAGAAAAAAATGACGGACTCAAACCTAAACTGATGTTTTCCTATATCCAATTGTATAGGCTATAGAACAGCCAGATATTGTATAGGATGTGTTGGATATTAGCAGTCATGCCATTGTATTTCATTGCTTTGGAAATAAAAAGTAAAACAAGTGAAAACTGAAAGTGAAACTTGCCTGAAGTTGGAGGGTATGGCGGAGGATGGTGTCCTCTAAAGCATGGATCCACTTCTCCCTCTCATCTGCATCTCGAGCTGAAAAAGTATTCAAAAGATACTGTTAAATTTCATACTAAAAGGCACAGGCAAACAGATCTGATGTCCACACTAAATATGGAAATTAACCACCCTGTCTTTGTTAAATCACCAAGCGCATAATTCCGGTTGACTAAATATCCTGTTACTTCTGTGGTTACAGCTCTGTCCCTTGCCCAGCTTTAGGGAAACACATGCAAAGAGATTTTGCACAGACATTCTTCACTTAATTCATTAAGTAATTTTTTAATTTTCTTATTATAAGAAAATGAACAACTAGTAATAATAGTAATAAATTATGCAGTAATTCCACTTCATTGTAGACATAGTAACTTCCATGTATCGATTCATAATACAGGACAAACACCCCTAAGAGGTCACTGGTGTGAATAAAGAAGCACAAAGAATAATCTTGAGTGTACAACAAACATTAAACTGAAGAAAAATCCTACGCTAAAACTGCTTTCTTTCCCCCCTACCCCCAGTACAGGCATGCACTTTACTTCTCGAGTCTGAAAGAGTTCCTTGCTGTGCTCTTGGAGTGCTTAAAAAACAAAGGAGCAGAAAAAGAAAAGGTAAAGAAAAAAGAGAAAATTCCAGAGGCATTAAACAGACTGTAAACAAACTGGCCTGTAAAGGGATTAAGAATAGTTATTGACAATTGTTTCTAGTTCCTCATTCAAATGGAAGGTATTAAAAGAAACAGGAAGCCTGCTAAAAGCAAGGAAAGCTTAAGTGAGCTAGCACCTATTATGAATCAGCGAACTGAGATTTCTATCTCACTTATTTGTTAAGGAGTTCAGAGGAAATATCCTTAGGTTATACTGAAATGTACTCTCCAGCTCAAAATGCTTTGTTTCGATGTTCCCTTCCTCACCCTTGTGTTTACATTGCTATTATTTTTTGGAATTCTGCAGCTTAAACCTATCAGTACTTAAAAACACCCCAAAGTCTTCTGAATATGTAGATTTTTCTAGACTCCCCAAAGACAACCCTACCAACATCAAGATCAACAAACTGCACTGTTTACTTCAGCATATATACACTAATTATGTCAAGTTAACAAAACCATTAGGAAAGAACTGGTGATGTATGTGTCTGTGAGAAATAGTTAAGAATGTCTTTTTCAAACAGAAACTTACTCCTAGCCTAACTGATTAAGTGGCCTCCCAAAATAGTGGGACAAAACTTTCATTATTCATGAGGTAAAAGTTTGAAATCTATCTAGATTTTTCCTAAAAATACACATTTTTCCCATCTACTACAAGTCAATCCTTACTCACGGTTCTTTTAAAATAGAGCACAATCAATTGCCACAGGTATTTTGGTCACAATACCACTAACCTGCACAAATTAAAACCAGACATAAGGGAAAGTGGCTACCAAAGTGCTTTCAGATGCTCAGAGAAAGTCTGCAGGAAGAAGTTAAAGTAATTAAATGTTACTCAGAACAGCAGGTGACTTTCCTGCAGGAAATGCAGCAAGTATTAAAAACCTGGATATGCCATTGTGATACTCTCAATAGCTCATTAGAAATAACTTTTAACTTACAGGACTCTTCTTACTAGTATTTCTTACTAGTCATCCATATTTTAATTGAGAAGCTGAAGCAGGCACTGAGGACAAGTTTATAATGCAGTGAAAGCAGACAGGATGGAGGGACAGAGGCCCCGTGAACTCTGCCCAGTGACAGCATTATATTAAATACACTTTGCAACATGCAAATTGTAATTTTTCTTTTCACATTCTGTACACACGGTCACACACAAACATTCTGTTCTTTTTCAACAGCATAGGTTACACCTTAACACTAATTTCAGTTGCTGAACAAGTCAATCAGAATCAATTTTAACACCTTTTAGTTTCTCACTAAAACCAGGCCCCTGGGCCTAGTCCTGCCAGACATATCAATCAAGTTTGTTCTTCTTATACCAGTCATCACTAAACACTAAACATATATAGTTACCTGTGTCATTAATCTATCAGTATTTTAAATGTATCAGTGCTTTAACTTTTCAAAGGTGTGTCCCAAACAACAGTGGTGAACAGTATTTCAATGTGTATAAGGTTTCTGGGGTTTGTTTCCCATTTTTCCATGGTGTTTTTTTTAATCACCATCTCCCAGTCCCAAAAAACATTTAAGTGGGGAACTGGGGTACAAGTCACTGAGGAGCTACTAAGTAATTCATGGGATACAAATATCCTGTGTTGAAGGGGTTTTTTTCCCACGATTATTTAAACTAAAAAGGAAACAATTAAGCTGCAGACCAGTGAATTAATCCTTGTATTGCAGAAGGATTCCTGTGATCTTCCATACCGCCAGCAAAAAGAGGTCACGGTATTAGTTAAATACTAATCTCAATATAGAGGAGCCCATTAATAAAGGTTATCACATTCTGACTTGTATCTGAACCCCCAACAGAACAGAGAGGCCTTACAGAAACAGGGAAGACCTAGAAACCAACCAATCCATACAGTTCCAAAATGGAACTGATTTTCCCATGCTCATAAATAAACTAAATTTTTGAAACTTCTGCTTCTCCAATGACCCCTTTATAGCTCTCTCTACCAGGACTCAGCAGAGGGGAAAAAGCTGTATTTTCTCCTCATATATTAGACATTGCAATCTTCTGGCATAGCATGATCAATCCTTAGGGAGCACACATGAATCTCATCAATCCTGCTACTTAGACAAAGTCTGGGGTACAATAAATCCAGGAACACTGCCATGAGAAGACTGCTTACTGCATGGAAACACAGCATCAAAACCTTTTAAGCACCCTCTGTTCAGGACACTGGTTTAATTTCAGACCATCTATCATCAACAGCAGATCCTCCTGGCTCTCCTCCATAGACTCTTAAGAAAACCACGGAGAGAACCAGTAGGATGCAGTTTTTAGTAAAGCAAGATGCAAGAGAAGTTATATTAAATCTAATCAAAATGGCTGCTGCGAGATTAGGTGCAAGTAAAAGCTCCCTAATGGTAAAAGCAATTTAGAACTGAACAGCTGCCAAAAGATCACTGATGATGAAAAAAAAAAAAAATCAATGGGAACATTCAAAAAAGAGATTAGTCGACACACTCAGAAAGAATTTATGGGAAAAATCTACACACAATGGTTAGAGATCATTATCTATCCATCTGTAGGGAAAGCTAAATATCCACACTGTTTTTCATTTAAAGAAGGCAACTTTGGTCAAAGAAAAAGCTCTAATAAATTTGCACCTAAGAAGGTTGTGATGCACACTACATAATATCCACTCTGTATCTGCAGATGCTTGCCTCAGTAGGTAGGGACAAGAATGCCCTGCTCATTAGTCCTATGCCTCAAGTACCCTGAAATCACTCCACCTTTTCCATTATTTGATCAAGCTCCACTTTAAAGTTAATCCCCCTCCTCAATTCCTGTGTGAAAGCTACTCCAGAATTTGTTTCTGACAAAATATTTGGGATAAGGTAATTCTTATCTAGTCCAAGGAATTACACTAGTGTTGTGCTTATACAAAAATAGAGAAGTATTATCTGGTCCCTTCTGGCACAAAACTTCTAAAAGAGAAGGGCAAGAGAGAGAAACAAGTTGCTTCTCCCTAGGCTGACTCTAGAATAACAATATTACAAAAGACAAACAAGAAACACTGAAGGACATCTGGAAATGAGAAACACCTGACACTCAAAAACATAAAGGTGGTTCTTAGTCTGAGGGGTTAATGCAAGAGTTACCTGGTCAGCTGAAATTCAAGTTGTGCTAGAGCATCAACTATCCACAAAAATAGCAATGCTATGTCTGCAGTTGAGAGGGCACTAGCTGTGCCTATGTTTTTCTCTTATTTTAAGCACTAGAATTATTAATTCAGTTTTTACTGCAATTTAACAGTGAATATTTGCACGTGAAAGAAGCTAAATCCACACAGAGCTGGATAATCACTGCTGTGTGCAAGAGACTGGACTCATTAATGGCTGAAACATTGCAATTCACTGTCATTATGTCAGTTAAGCTATTTTTACTTTTTTTTTCTAGTAGAATTAGTATTTATGAGCTAGATTACAGTTTGTTCCCACATGCCTAAGCCCTCACTCCTGTGTGTCTATGGTGCATCCTTTGAAAGACACCTGTGTAATTTACTGTGACATCTCAGGCATATCTAAGACAACCACAGGGTAATTAACATGATCACAGTCCTATTTATGACTAGTTCAAAGAAACGCACTTGAAAAGTATGTCATTCATTACAGTGAGTTTTAATATAATAATAGTATTTTTAAAAATGTTTACTTTTTGTGATTTGTCTGGTTGAGCTTATTCCTAAGATATTTTAACATCAATCTTATAATCTTATACTAAAAAAAAATCTAAACTCTTTCCTAGAGAAGGAACAAAGAAAGAAAAGCAATTATTTGGCCAAAGAAAAAATTATAGAATGAAAAAAAGTACTAAACACAAGAATTACTGCTTCTGCTGAATAATTCCTGCAATTCAGAAAAATTGTGGTTTAAAACTC
Source organism: Vireo altiloquus (assembly GCA_013396875.1). Taxonomy (NCBI): domain Eukaryota; kingdom Metazoa; phylum Chordata; class Aves; order Passeriformes; family Vireonidae; genus Vireo; species Vireo altiloquus. The sequence continues at coordinate 207,678 of VZRF01013261.1, read as the reverse complement.
CATGTTGTTTTATTAAATAGTCCTTTATCTGTGAACTTCCCAAACTGCTAAATCAGTTACATCAGGGATTTTAAAAAGTTCTGTTCTATGAGGATAAGAAGACAAATGAAATGCAACTACATTAGATGCTCTCAGCCTCTATTAATTTCCCAAATAGAGAATAAATTTTATAATTTCAGTTCCTACAATATTTACTTTGCTGTGGAGAGATTATATGTGTTTATATAACGTATACCAAATGTTGAAGTACAGCATAAAACAGATTACTTTTTCCAGCCTAAGCTTGATAGCATCTAAAGATTAGATATAAACAAGTTTAACAACTCTGCTCCACGATCCAGCATTTACCACCAGCATTTCTAGGTCATGCACAGCAGTACTTGGAAGACAGAATACACAAAAAATATATCACCTCAGATTCTGCATGCTGGTGCTTATTTTTTTGTGTGTGTGTACATCTACATGGGCATTAGGATAAAAGAAAACCTGAAGAATTAGTGAAAAAAAATTACTAGATTACTTATAAAAATACCATACTGTCACAGAAAGAAATGCATATTTTATTTTCATTCACTGTGACCTACTTACAGGCAGAACTCAGTAAGTAAGAGTCTATTACACCCACAGAGTCAATAGGAGTCAATTATGCAGCCTTTATTCTGACAAAACTTCCACTGATTTGTATGCAAAATTCCTGTATTTTCTCAGCCAAGTGCAGAACAAATGTAGTATCTTTACACACAAATCACCAGATAATAGAGATGAAATCCTGGCTACACTGAGATCGATAGGATTTCTGCCACCAGTCTCAACGGAGAGAGATTTTATCAGTAGGGCTCAATAAGGTGGAAAAGTCACGCGTCACAGGACTGTTCCACGGCTAAATAAATTGCTATTTAAAGTCACTGAAGGCTTTTCAAACCATAGAAAAACATGTAAGATGAAGCAGGGTTTCATACAAGCCTAACAAAACACTCTACTTCCACTGCTTACAAATACCCTTCTAACACATGCAGCTCACACATCTGTCAGTAGGCTGAACAATATTTCCTCTGGATCATAATTTTGGAGTTGTCACAATCATTATTCTCTCTTCTCCTAATCCTCCCCCTGATGCCATTCTCCACCCACACATATAAATCAACCCTCCTTTTGTTCTGCAGGTGTCTGAGAGCCTGAGCTCCCCGTCCCTACAGGAAACTTCTTTGCAGTCACAAGACACAAAGTCATTAGGCTTGCCCAAACAAAAAACAGCTAAAGGTCTCCTGTGTACAATGTGTTTGTAAAATTAATCTGTGATCTTGAAATCAACTAAACTGCTCTTACATAGTTACCTAAGCTCAAAAGCTTTCTTAACAAGCTTTAAAATCAGCCCATAAACATAGCTTCAGGTGGAAAGTTGTGTGACAAAGGGAACACATGATCAAGCTGCTATTAGTTCTCTCTGGAAATCCATATATAACGTGTAATTTTGTAATTAAACATATCTGAGTGTGGGACAAATCTGCAAGTATCTGGTTTTTCACTAGAGAATAATACTTAAATATTAATAATAGTAACACTAAATAATACCTCATATGGTGTATTCTGTGAAAATGGCTTTCAGGGTTTAAAATCAATCATAGAATCACAGAATAGTTTGGGTTGGAAGAGACCTTAAAGATGATCTCATTCCAACCCCCTGCCATGGACAGGGACACCTTCCACTGTCCCAGGCTGCTCAGAGCCTTGTCCAACCTGACCTTGAACACTTCCAGGGACAGTCACCTTGGGCAATCTGTGCCAGGGCCTCCCCACCCTCACAGCAAAGGACTTTTTCCATTGCAGATCCCACTGATATAGCTATGAAACTATTAGTTTAAGGTAGAAACCATATCTCGGCTAGAACTGGAAAAGAAAAGAAAAAAAAAATAGAAGAACAAAAATATAACCATTTTCCTAGCCAATAAAATAGTTGTCAATTTAACAGGTCAAACTCCAGTTTATTGCTATTTGGAATTTCTTGTTAAAACAGAAGGAAAAGAGTGTTGAACTCCCTCCCCTCCTTATAGTGAGACCTTTTCTGGTCACTTTTCCCCTTCCAAAATAGTTGCTATGTATCATATATACAGTTGAGATAATAGATTCATATTGATGCCAAAAGTAACAAGCAATAAATATACTTTTTCAACCAGAGGAAGAAAAAACCAAATCAACACATTATACAGATACTGTTTCTTAGTATTATTTCTTTGCTACTCTCAAGTTTAACACATATTTTGAAATATGCAGTTTCAATCTCAAAAACAGTAAAGTAGGAGGTATTTATATGTAACCATTAACAATTGAGTACAGAAAGTCCCATTTAAAATGGTATAACCATGGGGTGATTGGAAAACAGACAATTACAACACAGGATGCTGCTGGTGCAAGAAGGACCCACATGGAACAGGAAAAGCACAACCATGCACCATTCCCTGCACTCTGGTCACATGTTCCAACTACTCAAAATACCAGTGCAATACATCAATAGCAAAAAGGGGGCAGAGGGAAGAGAGGGGAAGACAGAAAAATCACTGCAAAAGCCAAACCTACCTCTGGCTCACAGAGGAATCTCTGCCAGAATTAATTAACTATTAATTATAGTTATGCCAGTCAGGGGAGGATGAGATGCAACCCAGAACTTAGTGCAGCCCAGCCCTGGTCAGGTAAAGGGAGGATGACAGGCAGCTCAGCTTTACTCTGAGCATAGCTGCTCATCCTCCCCTGCAGTGTAAAAGCACAGCTGAGCACAGCACAGAGGAATTCACTGTTTCAGCATCACTGGAACCCTAAAAGACCCAGAAAACTTAGGGCAAACAATATTGTCACAGCAGTTATAGACATCACTGAAGAAACCAGCATAGACCAAGAATTCACACCAAAATCTCTCTCCAGGCATTTTTCAATATTAAATTTAAAAAGCTCTAAAACGTTTTGGTTTTGAAGGCTGCAATTTATGAATCGTTATTTAAATCAGGTAATGTGATAGATTTAAGTGCCTCTTTCTACCACAAGAGCAGTCAGCTTCCTGTCATCTATTTGGTGGACAATGTCAAAGATGTATAGAAGACTATAAATATTGACTATTTCTGTACATAATGTTGAAATACTGGTATAAAACCAATAGAATTAATTTTGATACGTAATGCAAATGCTTAAAATCTCAAATTCTGACACTGCTCAGCAACTAAGGCCTTTGTGGACTCCAGTATAACCTCAATAATAATGCCTCCCACATTAACAAAAAAATCCTTGCTTTTACAGCATGTTTCCCTTTTTCCTCAGCTGAGATGGTGGGCAGGCACAAATCAAGCTACAAACTGGGGAAGGATGGGAAGGAAGGAGAAATCTACCTTTACCAGCTGATAGCTTTCATGTAATAGGGAATAAGCTGCACAGCAACATTCACGCTTCATTTCTCAGATACTTTTGTGGCAGGAATAGGAAAGGAAAGATAAAAGCTAAAGCAAAATCATCTCAGATCAATGCACTGGACTGATTCCAATCTTTCCATCCTCTATTACAAAAAACAGCAGAGACAAAACTGATTTGCCTTCCAAGGAATTGTACTGCAGGCTGAAAGAATAAGAGCTGGGTGCTTAGGTTGGAGCTTAAAAATCTGATTTTTTTTTTAATATTCTTTTTTTTCTGCATACAATGTACATTTAGTGAAGTATTTCAGTCCAAATAGAAGCTATTATTGCTTCAGGTTAGAGTGCAAATCAAATATCAAGAAGAAATACAACAATACCCTTGCCAGACTCTCTTGTACATCATGTTCCCACTCTTGAATTTAAGTTATGAGCATCCCAGTGAGGAGAAAGAACAGCTAAGTAATATGAAGGACTGAAGAAGTGAATTTCCAATTGGAAGAGCTTAAAGCTTGATGATGATACAAAGATGCTGAAAGAAAAACAAACCCAACCCCCATAGTGTTTGAAAGTCATGGAACATTTAGAACAGGGACATGTACTGCAGCAAGGAAAAATATATTACCAAGAAAAAGCTTCCTGACAGGAAGGTAAATCAAACTAAAAGTATTATCCCAAATGTCTTAGAGCAACTTGAATGGATTTTTGCATCTAATCTGAAAAAACCCACGAGGGAATATTTTAAGATCCAATTCAGAAGACTTACAAGCAAGCCATGAAACTGGATATTCAATGTGACCAGACAAGGACCAGTCAGGATATAAAATACATTACTTTTAAATCTATTTTAAAATTTCTGAGGTCATTTTACCTCTCTTTGCCCTCCAATATGAACAAGCATCAATATACTTGTACATAACAATAAAATACAGGGAAAAAGTCTGCTGGGAACTCTGGCAGAGCTGAAGTTAAGCTGACAGTAAAACCAAAACATGCTGTTTGTTTTATTGCCCATATTCATTCAATTAACTTCTCTCCTTTATACCCAGGTACTAAGAATATGGATCCCATTTGGGATGTACCCAGTCATCTTTCAAAACCTACAATATCTTTGTAATAAAAACTTTTTAACTTTTACTGATGTTCAATACCAGAGTGGCCACTAGGATGCACAGTCGTGAACAGAAGAGAGGAGGACTGACACAAGCAGCAACAAAATATGAGCTTTACACCAGAAAGACTCAGCATTTACCAAAATCCAGTGACAGGAAACTCCTACTGGGAGACGCTGGAGCTCTGGCACTTTGGACATTCAGTTACACACACACACACGCACACACATATGGAATCAACTCCTATGTGAAAACTTTTTCATTTTTAAATGACTTATTTGCCCTTCATCTCATTACTTACATCTCTAGAGTGTTAGTCAGATGTGCAAATTTGAGTAATTGACATTAAGAAATAATTAATGAACCCAGAATGAAGTTTTGGTTTTTGCAAATTCAAATTCTATCACTGCCTGTCAGCAAAATTTCACTGAGGCACCAATCAGTACTTAAAGTCTGAGTGAATGGAGAGCCTGAAAGAGAACTGTTCCACTGCAGATGGGACCCTAACTTGGATCAGCTGGTCTTTGAAAACCTGGATTTTTGGAGTTCTGTTTTTTCCCCAATGAGGCTCCAGGTTCTTTGAATGCCTGTCTGTCCTTGAGAATGAAGGAAGGCAGCAAGAAGGAAGAGACTGTAAGTTGCCATTCCTGCAGTCTTCTCTTGTACTTCTTTTATAAAGGGTGAATGTATTTATAGCTATGACTACCTTGCAGAACAAAAGCTCTGTCTTAATTGAGTATTAAAAGTCAGGAAGAAATTGTTAGGAATTTTGTATGTTTTCTTGGATTATTCCCAGAAGCTGCCCTACATATCCTATGTAGTCTAAGCATATATTTTGTAATATTTACATTATTCAACTCACCATTCATGACTGACAGTGACCTACATTTCGCATAAGTTAAAACCTGTGTAATACTGAATTAATTTAAAATAATGAACAAACATATGACAGGTTGCATGAGGTGAGAATGCATTTACAGCGGCTGTAAGAACTACATATATAGTTCCCCAGAGCTTTTTTTATGCTGAAATATCACAGGACTGATATCTTACCTGTCTTTATACACTTTTGCATTAAATCCACATATATTAATACCGTGCTTGTATTACTACAATTCCCTGGATATCAGGGATATTATCTTCATAACATGCTAATAGAAAAAGCATAATACAGAAAATAGTGTACAATATCATAGTTGTACACTAAAGGAGCATACATAAATCCTGGCTTAATATGAAATGCAGAGAAAGGGAAATTATAAAGCACAAGATGTCACAACATTGCTGTTCAAAAACTATCAGAATTACTTGGAGCAAAACATTACTTATGCCAAATACTATCAGTTTTCTTAAAACATATGGCTTCCTAAAGGAGAATACAGCATATAACAATCACTGAAAACAAGATGTATTAAAAAAGGTATATCTCAGTAACTAAAGACTAGAGATGTCTAGATTTACCTGTATCAAGTTCTCAAATATTCAGCAGTATTTAGCTTTGTAGTACTGAAAGACTGCCCTAGTACAGCATTCCATTACTGCATTAGCAATTAGCTTGCATTTTATCAGTTATCCTTGGGAACAGTAGATTTAAGTATTACTGTGAGCTCAGCATTATGAAGGTATATTTATGAGGCTTAATGCAGTGAAAAGCCAGAGGACAGCAGCAGCATTTAGGAAAAACTGTAGCACAAGGAATACAGAAGCCAGTGACAATATGGTGTACAATTAATATTTATCATTAGAAATAGTCTCACAAAAGCAACAGTATTAATGATAATTCCCATTTGAAAATCACTGATTCAAAAATATGTACAACACAATATAAGTTATAGAATTATCTCAGTTTACATAAATTAAAATGACTGCTTAAATGCAAATGTGCCTCTTGGATATTTACAGTTTCCAGCTCTATACAAAGCAATTATTTAGTCACTACATTTTAGAGGAAAAGCAAAAGGACTAACAAATGTTAGTTGCAAAATATTTTCATTACACTTCTCTAGGATTTTAACATTCAGAAAAAGGAAGTTCTCTACTCAATATTAGCACAGTATTTTGTCCTCCTGCTGCAGACAAAATAATTTAAGGAGTACATAGCAATTATATAGAGCCTTACCCTTTCTACCGGTGAGCCATAGCATGCAATGACGAAACATAGCAGTGGCAGATGGCATTGGTGTTAGGAAATGTGAATAAAAGGATAATAGCAGAGAAATGGTGACTGGCAGACAAGACACAGAAATGTAGATGAAATGAATGCAAGCTGGTAAATCTTGAAGCAAAGCTCCACCGTTAAGCCAAATGTTGCCTCTAGTCTCCTCATAATTGAGCATTAAGTTCTATTTGGATACAAATTGCAACCTTCAGACCAGTCTTGATTCTCTTCATAAAGAAATGCATAATTGTATCTTGATAACGAAGATCACAAACGTTTTGTAAGCGAAACCCATAATCAGAAGCACATTATTTTCTCCCCTTGAGTGATTTATTCTTTACATTATTCATCTCCAAATCCTGCCAGTGCTACAGTCTCTTTCTAGCACATATGTATCCACTGCAGATGTAAATCCCTGCCTAACCTGCAGCACCCCTGGATCCAGAATGTTCTCAGTGTGCTCATTCATGCTGTTCTGTTGCCAAACATTTAAAATCATCCATCAAACACAAGTGGAATCTATTATAAGAAAAAACAATCTCTTCTTTCAGCTCACCCTGAAAATGGAAGGTTTTCTGATCAACAGTTATTGTGAAGGTGCTGTCGTCCTCATCGTCTATACCAATCACAGCTCCCTGTGAAACAAAGAACAAAATCCTGATAAGGCAAACAGTGACATCAGCAGCAGACACTCTATCACTACACCACTGGAATTCAAAAAGCTCTGACAAATTAGAAGCAAACTGCATACAGTAAAGAGCAGAAAGATTCTCTGTTCAGTCACAGGATGCAGTCAGTTCTTTAAAAGAATAAATTTTTAGTTGCAGAAAAAAAGAGTAAATGTTTGTAAAGCTGATTTTCTGGATAATAATATGCATCTTTTATTTTTGTAATGGAGGTGGCTTTATGCTGCATTTCTCTACTACATTCCAACTTATATTTTAAAGAAGAGAGAGAAGCAATATTTTATACATATTTTCCATGTATAAAAATAATAATTCATAAGTACTCTGCAAAAAGAAGCTCTTGACCTGATTTTATCTACCAGCCTGTAATAAAAAATAAATCATTCTAGCAGAATGAATTTGGCCCATCATGTCATGTCACTGGTACACTGCATGATCTAATTTTCAGTCCCTAAGTAAATATTAACAGTAAGTAATCAGGATATATCAAAAGCAACTAGCTTTGTCTTCTAATTCTTCATTAATTACTACAAGGAAATGCAAATAAATTAAAGACCATCTGTGCTTAGCTATTTACAAATCCATCCACATTTTTCATTCCTGCCCCCTCCAACACTTACAATAAATAACAGTTTCACCCAGGAGAAGACACAAAAATCCAGCACAAATCCAGGTCTCCACCAACTCCAATAAATTATAATATTTAGCTCAAAAATCACCAGTGCATTTACTCAGTTTCTCTTCTCCTTCCCCAAGGAGACACAGCACCAGGATCTGTTGTATCCTCCCCTCTCCCACAAAACAGACAGACATCCCTGGAAAATGCATGTATTTAAAGGGTAAATTCTGCCCTTACTCTCAGAGTAAACAAAGAGTAACAGTACTACCAGGAGCCCTGAGTCAATTCCAACCAGTGCTTCCTTTCACTCATCCCAAAGCAGCTGCAGGGCTGGGGGTCAGGGATACACCAAGCTGGCCAAAACCTAAGGATGGTTTGGGTCCAGACTTGGGGGTAGAGGGAGCTGAGTCAGTGTTACCCACACATTCCTCACAGTCCCTACACGAGGTCTGTGGCCTGTGGGACCAGGTCATGCATGGCTGGGATCACCACAGGCCCCACAACAGAGTGAAAGGGGCAGACCTATGTAAGAACAGCACCACCATCTGTAATCCAAGGCAGTGTAGCAGGAAAGGATAGCTCCAAACTGGTTTTTAATTTCCCTCCACTTAACTTCTCAAAGAGTATCTTCCATATAGGCTTTCCATGGACACCTCTGTGATCACTATAGAAGAGGCACCTAAAAAGTGTATCCAAACCAGTATAGTCCTGAATACTTTTAGTGCTGGCACACAACAACCACCAGATTTTTTTTTAAAAATATACCAGTAGATAAAAAATATCTGGCACTTTAAGTACCTGTTTTTGCTATGCAGTAAATCAGAAGGTCACTGCAAGTTGTACAATATCATTCTCCTCAACAGCTATATCGCAGAATCACTATGATTGGAAAGGAGCTCTATGATTATCAAGTCCAGTTGTTAAATCAGCACCACCACATTCACCACTGAATTATTTAAGCAAGTACCACATTCACACATCTTTTGAACACTTCCAGAGCTGGTGATTTCACCACTTTCCTGGGCAGCCTGTTCCAATGCTGACCACTCTTTCAGTGAAGAAATTTCTCCTAATATCCAATCCAAACCTCCCCTGGTACATCTTGAAGCCATTTCCTCTCATCCTGTCACTTGTTACCTGGGAGAAGAAACCAACCCTCACCTTACTACCACCACCTTTCAGGGAGTTGTAAAGAGCAATAAGGTCACCCCTGAGCCTCCTTTTCTCCAAGCTAAAGATACCAAAAACCCGTAAGTCAGACAACAAGAACATGACCAAGATATTCTCCCCAGAGGACACAGGTAAAACTCATGTAAGGCTAAACACAGACTGGGACAGCTGAGTCCTGTCCCTTCCTAAGTGTGGGAGCAGGGAGAGCTCTCCTGTGCTTGTGAGCTCAGCACAAACCTGTGAACAGCACACACACTGTCACTGTAATGCTGAGGCAAAGGGTCTGAGTCAAAAGCACAGAAGATGCTTCAACTGTCAAGCAGATAATACCTATGAACAAGTAAAACCAAAAATAAGAGTGGGAAAGTTTATGTATATTCCAGAAAACTTTAGCAGGACTTAAGCATAGTGCAGATGACACAGAATCCTTTATGAATACACTTTCCTAAGTGCACTAAGATAATCAGCAAAAGAATTTGAAGATGAAACTTCATGCCTATGAAAAATGTATCAAGAGCAAAAAGGTGAGGAACAAGCTTTTAATAATCCATTCAAGAGAAAAGGAAGTATTTCAGCCAAATTGCTTAAGTTACATGTTTGTTTATGTTCACACCTACAGTTACAAATCAACGATTACTCTAAACAGAAAACCTCTTTGATAGAATTTCAAACTGCAGAAGCCCATCTGTTCAGCTATCAGTATCACAGTCATCTGCCAGAGGAGCTGCTTTACAAAAGCAGAAAAAAAGGAAGAGTCCTTCCTCCCTCACAGAAAAGAAAAGCCCCAAGCAAATCACACATATACAGAGAAAGGCTGGGGGAGTCTGTAAGTTTTCAGAAAACTTCAAAGAACAATTCGGGATGGAAGAGCAGCAGATGGGAGAAGAGAAAGGGATTGTTTTATGTTAAATACATATAAAGATGGACCATGCAATATTGAACAGACTGTTCACTTGTAACATCTCCTAAACTGCCAGGCTGAGGCCAACCTCCACACTGACAGGCTCACAGCACTATTAAAGCAGGCATGGCTTTTCAGACTGAATTTTTCTGCACAATGAAAAAACATCCTTTGGGATGTCAATCTTTGGGAATGTCTTGTTTTAGTTAGACAGTGGTTTGAGCTCACATTAGTCTTAAAGAAATTCTGAATTAAGATATCAACATATCAAGTAAGACAAAGTGCAAAGAAGTAATCTGGAATCCAAGTTAATGGGGATTCTCTGAGTCTCAGATGCCTAATACAGGCACCCCTGTAACAGGCCCACAGAAAGACTAGAAAGGATTAGTGACAGAAGGAAGGAGTAACTGGAAGATGCACAGTTCTCCTTCAACACTCATCATATTGTTTGTAAGACCACAGATCCCCTTCTGTAGAATTCTCTTACTTCAAGACCCAAAATGCTCCCATTCATACCCATTATCCTCCTGTATATGCACATGGACCTCCACATACAGAGAAATGAGAACTGCAAACAGCAACTTTTTCATAGCATGCTACTACTAACCCATCTTACACTGCCACAGAATGCTTTTTAGTATAAAATAAAAAATATTTTAATATAAAATGCATAATATTTTTATACCATATATAAATTATAGAATGTAATTAGCCCAGCATATCACTTGACCTCTAATGTTTTCTTTCTTTAAATACTTTCACTATTTCAGCATTTTGCAGAGTCAAGAATAGAGCCCAAAACCTCAAAAGTCTCCTTGCAGTCCTCTCCATTAGGACATATTATACACAGTAAGTCATTAAGTACTGAATAAAACAACACTTACCCTGAGTCTAACACACCCTCGGCGTGAGCCTCTCATCATTTTGTCTTTTGACTGAAACAGAAAAAAACCTGATCAGTGGGTTAACAAATACAGTAAGAAGAAAGTTATTCAAAGCAACGGAGAAAGAGTAAAGCATTTTTGCATCATGTTTTAGCAGCCGATTAAACAAGATGCAACTTCTGTTACAAAAAAGGTCAGTTCCCACACAGAAGTACATCACCATGGTATGGAAAATGAATCCTTCAAAAAACAAGAACACAATATCCCACTTCAAGAAGCTTTCTAGGTATCTTCAAGAAATACTTAAAAGATGCAGTCCACGCCTTTATAAAAAGTAAAAAGAAGAAAGGACTTGAGAAATATTAAAAAATCAGCAGTATGCTGATTCCCACCTTCCTCCTTTCTTTCCTACTCTCAGAAAAGTGTCCATAAAACAAAATCCAGCTGTGCAGGCAGAATCATACAAATGAAAGGATATATCTGTCAAAAAATTTTCCGATTTATACACCTTTTATGCAGATACAAAATTCATATTTAGTCATGTTTGTATACCTACTTCCTAGCTGTACGGCCCGCTGTCATTATTACAGTTAGAAAAGTTAATGTTTGCAGCCATTTAAGCAACTGGAGCTCAGATCAGAAAACAGGATTTTCATGACCATAACCAGTGCTCAAACCTGTAGACTAACCTACCTTGCAAAATTACTCAATCTCTTCTTTTTTATCTGTTTGAAGAACTGATAAAAAAGCCTCAACCCCCCCCAAGCACGGAATTCTAAACAGTCAACTCACTTTCAGCTTGAAATTGTGATACTTGAGCTTTCAGCTATTCCCAGCACTGTCTCAGGCAAAGCTGACAGTAAACACCAATATTGGGCAATAGGGGCAAGCCCAAGTGGAACACAAAAAACTATTTAAGGTAAAGAAGAAAAAGAAAACATTTAGGTCATCCTGAATACTTGGTTTTCTGATAAGGGTCGTTTTCTGACTATCCCCCCACCACTTCTGATTTTTAAATTATAAATTAAAATTAAAATGATAAACTAATATTAAATATTGTAGCCTTATCTGAAAGGTAGTCCTGTCTAATGAAATCCCTTCTCTCTTGCTATCCAAATATTCAAACTACATTCTTTCAGGTCAGGAAAACAACAACTGTTACTGGCGTCTCATGATCAGATTCTTTTACTGTCATCTTCTGAAATATCCACTTCTTCACAACAGTGTATCAAGAATTCCATCTAGACAATATATTGACGTTATTATCACCAGATCTATTTTCACTGAAGCCATTAGAAAATAAAATCTTGCTGACATCAATGGAAAAAAAGACAGGACAAGAAGGATCAGTCTCAATAGCAACAAATTATTCTTCATCTTTGACATACTTAAGATTTAACTACCAGGAAAGAATGAAGCAGTCCCAGCAAGTCCTATTCACTAAAGATAATGTAAAAGTACAGCACTTGGGGTTTCAAATAATGTTTTAGCTGACCTCTCATTCAATTCAGGCTCTAATTTATCAGAGCTGTCTTCTGAATGTTAGAAGCCATTTGTATTAATCTATTTGTTTTCACAACAACATACATTATCAGGTCAAAGTGAAATGGAAGCAAAGACCAGCAGTGCCTCCATAATGTATTCTACGGACATACAATTTGTTTTTAGTCAACAAGCACATAGGGAAGACTTTTTGGAGCATTGTTTTGTTTCGGTCTTTTTTTTTAACCTCAAACTCAAGAAAGTATTTAGTTACAAAGTTTACTCAGTAATTTCCTATGAGAAATGGTACTAGATGTACACTAGAGTACACTTTTATTTTTTATATTCACTGCCTTGAGAGTTCTCCTAAAATGGGAGGACACTTCTGAGAGCTTATCACTCCCTCTGGTGGTTTCTAGAAGAAATATTGGCATAATCAAAGCCTGAAAGAAAATATCTGGACTGAGGCTGCAACTGTGCAGCAGCTGCAGGGACCTGACCAGGTCTGACTGCCCAGATCACACACGCCAGGCAAAGACCTCCCAGCTCCCTGTGCTGGGCACAGATACAGAACCAGAGCAGACAAAAAGCAAAGGCAGCAGAAGAGACATTGGGTTTGGTTGGGTTTAGATCCCTCAGCTACGTGCAGGGAATTCGAGGGCTTGTCCCAGTACAAGGGAGGGCAGAATCCCAACAACTCCCATTTCCACTGACCATCAACTCTGCTGCAAAAGATACGGTAAAAGCCTCCCTATTTCTTGTCCACCACATTTTAATGGAAAGGAAATTAAGTTTAAACATTGTAATGCTCCTAGTCTGCAAAAAGATACACAAGATAAATAACAGCTCAGAGAGTGGGCTTGTATACCTACAATTTCACCATCTTCAGACAAAGCTTTACTTGATTAATACCAATTATAAGAAAGAAGTAAATTGAATTCATTTTACCTAAGTGCAATAAAGCACCCATCATCCCACTATCTGAATTCCCTGAGCTCCAGAGCAGGCAGATGTCATCACACGTGGTGCTGTATTCTCTCACTGCCAGACAGCAAACCTTCCACTGTTGCTGCAGGACAGTATTTTAAAACGTAATTCAGCTGACATTTTAGATTTTGCCCCTACCCCAACTAAGATTTCATAAAAATACAATTCAAATATTTTCAGCTTCCCCTTATTATTCTTTGGTTGAAATTAGGTTATCCAATATATCCTATTAAAAATAAAGCCATCCCATAACTGTTTTGAGGAATGGCTCCATTTCACTGAATGAAAACTCATACAGAAGAAAGACATCTCTGAATGGCTAACAGAAAAAGCCACATTTTACTTTCCTTTTATACTTAAGATTTTAATATGCAGCTATCTTTTTCTAGTGCTCAGTTTTATAACGAGACAAAATTACATTTTCCATAAGCTCCCAATACACACTGTACTGATTGATGATAAAGGACTTGAGCAGGTTATAAAGCAGACAGCAATATGAGATAAATTTCAGCTGAAACTCAAATAAAAATTTGTAAAAATGAACAAAGCTAAAGAGTATTACTGCAGGGGGAATATAGGTATCTCCCAAAAAGATGTGGCCTTTATTGGTTTCTCTTTTACACTCACACAGCCAAACTGATCACATACAGAACTGATCTAACATAAGGCATTTCAGGTAACCTATAAATTCTTAAGAGAAATGAAAATAATGTATGGGCTTATTTAAAGAAAACGAAACAAAATCATGATCCTAACCCAATCCCCAAAGGCTGCCAGCCCTCCTTCAGCTTTGGAAGTATGACTACTTCATTTGAGTTTTAGCTGTTGTGTGCAAAGTTTAAGGTTTCAAATAAAACCCAGCTGCTCTTTGCCTCCAAAAGTTCTCAGGCACGAGTTCTGCTTGCGCAGAAGGGCACAGAACTTGAAGAGGTGCATTTCTGACTCACTCAGTGCTGTCATGGAAATCCCTAACATAAGTACACAGATGAGCAAAACCACTTGGGACATTTATTTCCTGTTAGGGCTGAAGAACCTGGAACAAGCTGTATCTATAAACAGTAATCTCTGCAATTTATCTACATATACAAGCAAAAGCTTAAATTTGGACCGCTTTCCATAATTGTAATTTTTCTCATCAAATGCTAAGGCAATGCACATTTTTCAAGCAGAAACAGACCTCAACAATTTAAAGACTTTACAGGCTGTTCCCAGCCCACCATTCCTCCAGCTCCCTTGCAAGGCAACACGCCAGTCTCAGAGGAGGAGCTCCCTGAGCTCAGGGACAGCATCTCACAGCCCTGTTGCTAGTGCAGCTAAAGCTGGGACTTCTCTAAGTGCAGTCATAAAACAGGAGATAAACCACTGCAGCCATAGCTGAGGGTGCCACTGAGGATCATTTAACCCCAACAGATACCAGATTTATATGAAATAGGTAAGGCAACATTTTGTGGGTCCTGGCACAGAAAAGCATTACACTCCTTAGAGAATCCTATCAGAAAATAATACATGGATCAGAAAATAACCGGATCAAGGTGTAAAAGGTACAGCACAATCCTGGAATCCTCCTCTTTCCCAAAAAGCACAGCTACAAACTAAACTGCCTACAGCTGCAACCTACACTATTTAAGAGGAGTCAACTACTTAAAATTATAATCCTTGAACACTTTATTCAGTTCATCAAAACCTGTGATACAACATTAAAACTATGTACAAAATTCAATTTAGCGTTGTGTAATAACCAACAATATTTTTAATCTCATGGCCATAAATTCAGAATTATTTTTACTATTACAAGTTCACTTACAGTTTTGTCTGTTTTTAATAAACTCACTGAGTTGTTTTCAGGACATGTGACAGACCAAGTTATTATAAGAAAAAAGTGTCATTTCATCTGAGAATGGAAAATAGAGACCTCAGAGGGAATGTTTGTGCAAAACCAGATGTGGTTTTTTTCCTGTTTTCTTGGGATTTTTGCACGCAGCTGTTGATTGAGAAACTATATTTGGAAAAAGTGTTCAACTGAAAGTCTCTATTGTGGGGCCACTGAGCAATGACTGCAACTTTGAAACTGATCATTTGAAATCAAGTCAATGAGGTTTGTTTTCAACTCAGCATCAAATATTCATAAAACTGCTCCAAAGTTTGAGTTCCCCTCCCCAACAGCTGGGTTGTACAACCCACAAGCGGTTCTTCAGTACAACCACCATTAAAGCTGCTAATTAGTTGTAGTCTTGAAAAGCATGAGGGGAAAGATACTTTTATATTACCACAACTACTTTTCCTAACAACTGATTTCACACAGCTCTTGTTCCTGAAAGCATTCGACCAGCAAATGTTTTGAAAGTAGTTTGATGGAATGATGAACAAAAGAACAGCACTTCAATCTATTTAAGCAGTCACTGGTGCAAAAACCATTAAGATGATGGGAAGCTCCCCAGTTTGGAACACAATATGGAGCTGTCATACACAACAATTTTTTCTGGCAGCCCTCATTCACAATGCAAGGCAGTTCTTTAAGCCTGCAATATTTTGAATAGTTCTCCTTTCAATACCACCAAATGTCAAATATCCACAGAGTTCGAAAATACTTTAAGGAACTGACCTTCCTCTGTCACTGTTTTTAGCACTGCTGGCACAGCTATGCCGGTTCTGCTTTCAATTTATTATACAATTTAAATATTTATTTAAAGACTAGACTTAAAGCTAGAATTCATATCAGATTTTCAAACTTGAGTGGTTCTCTGGATTATTTCTACAGAATTCCCAAGGGTTATCAAGGCTGTTGCTGATGTGTATTTAAGACAGCACTTCTGCCAGAAAACACAAACAAAAAGCAAATTGCCTTCAACTCCCCCTTCCTCCCTGACCATTTCTTTGTCTTCATGCTCTCTTCCCAGCATAATGTCAACATACGTTTTTACACTGACATGCACAAAACAAACAACAGAACAAATTCAGCTGAAAAAATAAATCAGCATAAAGCTATTTTTCATCTGGAATCCAGCTCATGGAACAACTTTACAGCTCTTGTGCCAGCAGAAGGCAGGAATGAGCCACTTCGAGACTTGTCTGCTAAATATTTCAGTGTAGCCAACAACACACTGAAAGCCCCACAATGCTTCAGTAACTTATATATTTAGGTTATTCCTTCAAGAGAAAACATCGGCAATGTCACAAATCCAAGAATACTGAGGGGAAAAAAGAAATAATTGGTCAGGCCATTGGTCAAACTGATTCAAAATGGCAAAAATGGTACACTCTCATTTAATTCATATTTTGCTCTTCAAAAAAAAAAAAAAAGAAAAAAAAAGACAAAGACAAGAAAAAAAAGTGGCCATTTATTGACATCAGACAATAATTTATTTGAGCAAAACCATGTGAAAAGAATATTTGGATGACAAGTCCAGATTATACTCTGTAAATTACAGAATTCATCAGTAACTTTACATAAAAATAATTATAAGCAAATTTGTGGATGAACATTTCAATTCTGAAAGAGGAAAAAACCTCCTGGCCTACAGAAGTGGAAAAAAAAGCCAACAATTTGGCAAATTGGGTAAAAGGCCTTTGTAAAACACCTTGTAAATCCATGTGAGAAAAATTCACATTCACCCACGCAAGTAGTACTACTATTGTTCACTGCAATACAAGTACAGAGCATGGAACACATAAATGAAAACAGAAATAAATGTGACCATTACATTTTTTTCTTTTTTCCTGACTCTGACTTGATATAAAATCTTTTGCCTTGCTCCTTTAGAGTTCTAATCATTCCAGAAGTGGAATTTCATTGAATTCATTTGCTTCTGATGTATGTATCCAAAAAAAATACTTAAGTTAACAGTTATTCATTCCACCAAAAGACAAAGCACACCCTTTTTTTTTCCCCAGAGTGCAATGCTATTGCACACTAATTCTGTTTGAATGTTTATTTCACATTAAGGGTGCTTTTCTGCAATCTATTTTAAGTAACTACCAAAGAAGACTAAGTACAAGAGTGCAAGGACACGCCTATGAAGAAACAAGTTTGTGGATCATGCTCTAATGGAAAGTTCAGCAGCATCAGGAGTTATTTCCCTGCAGTTTTCCACAGCTCCCCAGCCAAAGGTTAACAGGCTGTGGGATCTGCTGGAGAAAGTGTCTCCTGTCTGCAGAACTTTCTGGATTGCAATGGGCTGAGGAGCCTGCAGAGGGGATGAGCAGGTACAGGCTGATCAGGTACCTATAATCCCTTATAAGAGCAAAACTGCTGCCAGACTGTGTGTCCAGCCAGCCCAGCTGAAACCACCCCAGCCCACCCCACCCGCACATTACACTCCTGGGAGGGGCCAGGCTCAGGCTCAAACACCAACCCAGTCATGCTCACCCAGAGTGAGGCAACTCCATTGCTTCAGACGGAAACTGTCTCAGAGGGAGCACGGCACAGGGCCCTGCGTACCTGATCACAGGGGTTAATGCCAAACACAAGGCTGCCTGTGCAGAGCACAACAGGCCATTGCCCCATATAAATATAAAGCCCCCAAACCTGCCAGCATTTCAAATTAACGCTGTTTATGAGCCTCATAAACTTCCAGTCATGAGTTACTACTCTAACACTAAAGCTGAAGCAAAGAGTGTCTCAGCACCTTCTGAGTGATAGGATAAGTTCTTGAGAAGTGTGTAATCAACTGGGACTAGATCTGAGTTATCTCTAAACCCTGCTCCTGCTGACCCTGCTGCCCTGGGAGCAACCATGCCAGCACAATGGAGAGGAGGATGTGCCAAAGGACCGGATCTTTTGGCAGGCAGGTTTCAGCATGACACACAGCCTTAGGTAAGGGAATGAATTCAGATGTCTGGAGAACGGCCTAGCGAGCACTTCGGAGCAGAATAGACATATGAGCAGAAAAGACAGCACAAGGATGAGAGAAGCATTCTGAAGGAAATGTTAACTGCAGTCACTTCTTAGTGGTAAAGGTACATAAAGCAGACAACATAATTTTATTCCTTGAATGCAATTTGAATTTTTTAGGATAGGTAGTTTAAAAAAGGAGTTTTAAATTTGCCAACTAAAAGTTGTTATACTAACAGAGAACATAATAAATAATACAAAATAAAAGTGTTATGTATGTGTAGAGGTACCCAGTCATAGGAAATACTTAAATAATATAATATAATTCTATTAAACAGGTAGAGACCATAGAATGAAAATCAGTGCAATATCCAGAATTATAATTATACACACTAGTCATCAGCAAATGTTTCTATTTCTGTAGCTGAGCATTAAATGACTTTGCACCTTGGACTGCTACTTAGACCACACTGACTAATTCATCCCTGTCAAGCAGCTGACATTTGAAGAGCCATTAAATAGCAACTATAAAAGCACTACCATTTCTCCATCCACATCCCAGGTGAGAGATTTTGAACTCAAATAAACAAAATTGAGAGCCTGTGACAGTTCTGTGGCAAGAGCCTTATCCCCTGTGTCTGGGGAGATAAGCTCTCTCCCACTATGACGGAAGTCCAGATTAAGGGAAAAAAGTTTTGTATGCAATGTTTCTGTATGAACAAAGCTTCATAGACAGTGTGATAGGTCAACTTATTTGCTGTAAATCTATTACAACTTACTACACGTTTAATTTGTATGTGTTTTATTCAGACTGATACACTAATTGCTCCACGAGAAGAAAACTTTAGTGCATGGATGTAGTTCACCCAGTGAGCCTTCTGATTCCAGGGCACACCCTCGACAAAAATTAATTCATACCATTACAATACTTGTAAGTTATGTAAAAATACGAATAAGGAAGGTGAAAAAGCCAGCAAGGCAGGATCTGTCAGGGGTTATGCAAAAAAAAAAAAAAAAGTTAGGGAAAACATCACTGTTTCTTAATACACCGCACTTTAAAAGTTCGTGCTGGGAAGTGGGAAGTCCTGAACGGAAACGGGAAAGTCGCTCCGGCTCTGGGAAGCACCTGCCGAGCGACAGCGAGCCCGGCAAGCACGGCGGAAAAGCACCACGAGCCTCGGGCAGGAGGCGCCGGGCGCGGCTGGGAGTACACGGCCCCG
>VZRF01013261.1:166960-187778 GCA_013396875.1 Vireo altiloquus | reverse complement strand
GGGGGGCGGGGTTTGCGCGCGCAGCGGGGCGGGGCCGTGAGGCGCGAGGGAGCGTGAGGGGAGCGGGGCAGTGACGGGGCGGCCTCGGTGTCCGGAGGGACGGAGTTTGGGATATGGGGATTGAGGGTGCTGCCTGAGGGATTCTATCCCCGCGGCTTCCCCTCATGGTCCGGGGGAGACAGAGGGCGAGGCGTGAGGGAGGTCTGTGAGGCGGTGCGGTGGGGGCACGGCGAGCTGGCGCTGCGGAGTGTGAGGGCGGGAGGGCATCATCCTGTCCTCTAAAGCTCTTTGGAACCTTTTAGTTACTCTCTAAAACACTTAGCACCGCTTGGAAGCTTGTAGCATCTCTCGCTGTTATGCTTGTCCCTCTGCCTTTGGATTTTTCGCGTGTCCAAAGTGCCTTAAGTGCTAAACCAAAGTGGTCTTAACAATGGAGTTCGATGGGGCTTCCCTTCAAAGTGCTCCACGTCCGCAGTGTATAAAAACCATTCGCGACTCGAGATAACCTTTAAAGGTTAAGGCTTCAATATGACACAGCTTTCCTGTGGACCGATCCAAGAATGTGGAATGAATTCCCCAGGAGCTACGGACAATTGCAAATCAGTCGTTCAGCACAAGCCATGGTTTTGGCACTGATCTACACTGACATAAGTACAAAACTTGAGCTGTGCTTTAACATAAAAACTTCAAAGGACCCATAGGGATACTCGTGTTCCTTCCTAGGGATCAACAATAAAGCAGCAGAAGTAGTGCTTTTGCCATGAGGTTTGTGTTTATCATGCAGCCTTTAGCGTATTCATTAGTAGCTCTTTTTTTCCTTTTCCTCTTATAGCCCTTTTTTTATTATTTTACTATAAAAATGCCTTTACAGTAGGGCTAAAGTAGGTTTAGTGTCTCACAATACTGCAACTTTATACTAAATTAAACAAAATTTAATAGAAAATCACCCCTTTGGTGAAAAAGAATCACTCAAAGGCATTGTGTTTCGTTTTAGAAAATAAGAAATATTCCAGATCTCTAATTGTCTCCCCATTTCACATGCCACATTGTACACTAGTTTGTTGCCAATTAGAATTTGGAGCTTTGATACTCCTTGGAGTCACTTGGTGGTGTGTTTATGCGCGAGGTTACCAGTTTAATGTACCTAATGCACAATCTGGTTTTGAAATCCAGCTTGTTAATTTAGAGAACACTCTTTTTTGAGCTGCATACGACCTTAGTAGTCTGTTTTTGTTCTTTAGTTTCACTGACTAAACAAAGCAGGGCTGCCTAGAGATTATACCCGGGCAAGCAAAACAAAAAAACATCAGATGGTGCCAGAACATTACTAGTGCTGCCAGTTAAAGCTGTAGCTGGGCTGGAGTTTTATTATATCCAGTCACTACTTTGGCTGTATCATGCTACAAGAGTGAAACAATGCAAAGAGCTCGTGGAAAAAAAATCCCAAAACCTCTTGTCTTAACTCTGAAAAACCTGTGTGTAAGCAGAGCATCCACAATGGGAAATTCTCCATAGAAGAGCTTTTCATTTACCTTGGTTTGCCAGGGGCTGAATTTCCTGAACTTCGGCCTATGCTGAATATCTTACTAGTTCTTTGTTCTCTTTGACTCTTTTTGGGGGGAAATGTGACAAAGACTTGTATCCACTAGAAAAAGTTTGCATTTTAGATATTTTAGCTAAAAGTTAAAAGTCCCACAGTAGGAAAAGTTGTGTTAACAGGTATAAAAGGGGGAATTCACCTCATGGTTTCTTTCAGAAATGTAGTGTGGATATTCTCCTTAGGTAATTTGACAGAAGTCAGAGAATCATTGTTTTTCAAAAAGCCCCCCCACAAATTGAAATACATTTGAAATTACAGCATCCAGGATATATCATACAGGTTTATGCACTTTCATGCCAGGATGCTCTGTCTTCTCTGTCTGTCAGATTACTCCCCCATATTGAACATGGATCATGAAGGCACTGTTGAAGTGTTTAGCTGAACTACTTAGATCCTTCTGATAAAGATTCCTGGGGCCTATTCAAATTCTTCTGAAAGATCAATGCAACATTTTAGTTAATTTAAACAAATCAGCCACAACTGTGCTGTAATCTTTTATATCCTTTGTATTTTAAATCATTAGCATCAATGATTTTGAATAAAAAATGGCTTAAAATAGAAGTTAGCGAGTAATTTCTTAGCAGAAGAATTTGGTCTGCTCTAACATGTTCCATCTGAATCCAATCTGGACCAGTTACAAAGAGCTGTTATTTTCCATAATTACAGACAGTTTTATTGTGATGTTCTCCATATTTTACACAATTTAACTCAGACTAGAGTGTGACCCTCTGTAGCATTTAGTACTTACTGTCATCTGAGAGAATAATGTACTGAGAGATAACAGAACTGGGCTGAAGGCAGCAGCTGCTACCTTGTGCTGCCTTTGTTTCGTGCACTGCTCCATCAGCTGAAAATCTTGTCCAGCATCATTCTCTTGTCACACAGAGGTCTCAGTTATAT
Source organism: Vireo altiloquus (assembly GCA_013396875.1). Taxonomy (NCBI): domain Eukaryota; kingdom Metazoa; phylum Chordata; class Aves; order Passeriformes; family Vireonidae; genus Vireo; species Vireo altiloquus. The sequence continues at coordinate 185,278 of VZRF01013261.1, read as the reverse complement.
TATCCTGCCGTAGTGTCCCAGCCACACACACATTTCCTGACCAGCCACAATGTTTAGCTCATGAAGTGGCCTCTGGGGCTCAGACTGTCCCAGCAGGGATGCAGGGAGAAACCTCAGATATGCCCAGTCCTTCCTGTGTTTTCCAGGACGTCCCAATTTGCACCCTACCTTAAAATAATTCTTCTATGTTATTTTTCTTTGTCCAGACTTCTCCAGTAAATTACATTTTTACCCATTACAGTTTAAATCTGCATGGTTTCTAGCCAAAAGGAAGATACTGCTGGTCAGAGTAAATACCAGTGAAGGACCAGGGTAGACTATGGAAACAAGAGAACACTGGGAGTCTGATTCTTTAAGAGGAAAATGCTGTTCTGTTGTAAATTTTGCTGAAGTTATGGCTAAACTCACTTAGAAGAACCTCAGTGATGAAGTTGTGGCTTGTGGGTTTCCTTAAGGGTGTCTGGGAGTGTGACTGGCAGCAGTGAAAGTGGCTTTAGGTTCTCCCAACAGCTGCAATTGCTTGGTGTTCTGAGGAGTATAAGGAAGGCATTCAAGAAGAGAACAAATAATATTTTGTTTCAGTTTTGTTTCCAACTTCAGAAATGTGCTGGTAGTTTAATTTTCTATTGCTTGTCCTATAAGGCTACTGTGTCAACTACTGATAAAGTAATCATCATAATTAAGAATTTATGTTTTAACCTGATAGCAGATGATTCTTTTTTTGCTTGTTGGTAGCAAGTAATGTCTTTTATTTGTACCTTCAGGAAGACATTTCCCCCATTTTATTTTTATACAGGTAACAAATGCAGTAACAAACTACAATCAAGTAGAGGATGGACCATTCTGTGTCATCCTCAGTCTCCAGCTACTGTCCTCTACAGGTATTTTCTAGTCCCTTTATGTACATCCCAACTACACTGGGAATAGGAGCAATGTCAAAACTTAAACATTTTTTATTCTATTTCTTCACAATTATGTTTGGTTTAGGGGGTTACAGAGAGGAAGATAGATGGGAAAGAATCACCTTCACCCTCCAAGCAGTCATTCTTCAAAGAGGATAATTAAATCAAATATGACAGTAAGTGCCATTGTAAGTAGATTTTCTGAATAGATTTATTTTACTGTCACTGGTTTTAATACAAATGTTTATGAAAAAAATCAACATGACAGTGGAAGGAGGACAGTAGTTGGTTTCTGGGGCAAACAAATAATTCTCTTGGGCCTTCCTTGCCAATTCCTCTATGATTCTATGAAATAAAAGCCATTAGCAATACATTTTCCCAATTCTGTCCATTTTTATCTAGTTTTGCTCTGATTTTAATGAATTTTCACAAATTCCTCTAGATCAGGGATGAGGGACCTCGTTGATGGCTAAGCAGACCTTTCTGAGTCTTCTAAATGACTCCCTGTTTGCATACTCTGGGAAAAATCAAATTACAGCCAGTTGTATGGAATTCAAGTCAGCAGGTCTCAGAATCCCTGTTGTGTTTCTGCTTATTGCTTATGGCTGTGTTTGGTGTTAGAGAAGAGAAGGGGCTTTTCTTTTTGAGCATTAGATCTGCCTTCCTATGGTTCAGAATCTCATCCTTCCATGGCGTGTTTAGAGCTGCACTGGAGAGCACTGGAATGTTGGAGCCAGTCCCTCAAAACCCATGGAATATGTTCAGCCAAAATGTGATACCATTTTAGACAGGGCTGCAAACTCTCTCTTGCGTTTAAGATAGATAGAGATGAGTCTGAAACTCAGAATTTTTTTTGCGTGTAGTTATTTAATCCTCTCTGGTAGTGCTGTATGTCAGAGGGATGATGCAGCAAAGACGCAGCTGACTCGCCTCGCTGGCACCGACTCTTGGCAGGACTGGGAGGAGTTTGTCAGATGTTGTTGCAGTGGGTTAAAAACAGGGTGTGAAGGTACTCAGTTAAGCAACTCCGGTGACTCACCCAATGGCCAAATCCTGCTAAAAGGTCTACAGAGAAACACATTTTAAGGACATTATGGATTTGAGTAGCTTTGAAACAATAACAAAACTTAAAATTTTGGTGTGGTCTCTTAAGAGTAAATTCAGGTTTTTCAGGGCAGTTTGACATAATGTTATCTGGGAGTTGCAGGAGGTGTAGACTGGAACTTTTGGACTCAACATTTCTTTAAGAAGTGCATTTCTGAGCTTGCTGAGGGGCTTGACTGTTAAGAAATGTGATTATGTTCTGCACTCACTTTACTCAGAGGGCAAAGAATTCCTCCCACATATCCTGATCGCACTTGAGATCTTCAGTGTTCTGAGATGAAGGCATTAATAGCAGTAAAAATTTAATGGGGAAAGCACCTTCTAACAAATTCTGTAACTTAAAAGTATAAATCTAATCCAAAATAAGCTTAAAAACTACCTAGCCTTTATACTGAAGAAATAGTTACACAGACTATTTTTCATCTTTACGTTTGCTGAGCTCTGGTAATCTGAAAATCAATCTAGCAAGTAGAAAAATGCTGGAATGAATTTTGTAGGGTGAACAATTCACTGTTATCTTTGTATTATTTTATTATAAAACTTAACAACATGATAATTTACTCTTAAGATCAACAGGCCATGGACACTTTTAAAATTCAGGATGGATGGGGTGCTGGGCTATATTGTCTAGTCTGTACTTTTGCCAGGAAAGAATGGATATCCTCAAGGATAATATGGTAATTCCAAGCTGATATTGTCTATGATTCTTTGCTGAGTACAGGAGTTTAGAATTCACAGCATGCTGAATCCCATTTATACTCCTAATGCATTGCTTAAATGGGTAATGTCTTATCATTTGATTTAAACATCTTATCATCCTCTGGGCAGAAGGTATTTAAAATTTAATGCAGAAGTCCCTGCTATTTTCTCAACCGCGAATAAGTGATTCCTACTTTAGCCTCCACAGAGACTTTGAAAAGATACAGAGGAATGCTGCTCAACTGGAATGTTTCCTTCATTGCAGCTGTGGTATGCAGCCCACTGCTACAAAAAGGCAAATAAGCATAATCTCTTTTCCCAAAGCTTTCTCACCATCACCTTTTTTCATGGCGTTTGGCCTATTAATATGTTTCAAGTAAGGTTGCTTGCTCCTTGTAGTCAGTTTAGCAAGAATGCAATACATCCATCATCATCTTCTCTCAAAATTTACACTTACAGTAGAGTCTGAGGTGTAGCAAATTTAGCAAGGGAGAAGGTAAGAACTCAATTAATATTTTAGAGTATTGTCACTAATCATAAGGATTATATGCTGTGTTTATTTTCAGTTAAGGAGTGTTTAATTTTCTTTATACACTGTATTTATTTGTTATTAATAGATACAGCAATATCAAAGGTAATATTTAAAACTAGTGTTTATACATACAAGTAGGTTTCAAAATATATGCATATTTTTAGGCTGTTTTGAGCAATATCCACACTCGGTGGTACAAAGTCAGTAAAATCTGGAGGAAAAATATCTTTTTTTCCTATCTTTTTTCCTCTGTCTTTTTTTTTGGTCCGGGTAAATAACAGACATCTGACTGTGGTAATTTTTAGGGTATTAAATAGGAAATCTGACGTGATGAAAGGAAGGATAAAAGTAAAGTCAAGGAGACCTAGAGCTGAGCAATCAATTATAAAACACAAGTACAGTGTATGCCTTTATCGCTCATTTAATTTCCATAGCTAGAAGTACTAAAGGGGAATCTGTTAAAACCAACTAATGTAGAATCAGTTTCTGTCTCCTGTACATTTTCTTCTGGAATTTAAGGTAAAATAATTTTTCTTGAGGTCTAGAATCACTCCCAGGGATTTGTATGTAGGAGGAATCCATGTACAGTATAAGCACTCATTTAATACTGCCCTGATTTTGGGATGCCAAAAAGATTTTTCTTTAGGGCTGCTGTTTCTTGTGTAAGAATGAGAGACAAAACTAGCAAAGTTTATCCTACCAAAAACTGGAGAAGATTTTTTCTTCTTATCTGAGAATAAAAAAATCCTTTTTCATGCCTGCTTAAAGGATTTGCTTCCTCCTTGTTCTGATGAAAGCAAAAATACAGAAATTATTTTTTTCATCCTAGTAATTCTCTCTCCCTTTCTCTCTCTTCTATGAGAAATGAAAAAAGAAGGGGAAAACTAATTTAGTAAAAGAAAAATAAGTAGCCACTAGGATAGGCAGAATAAACTCAGATTGCTCCCCAAAAATCATGATGTGCACTTGGACCAGGATTTAGGAAGCAGATGGGTGCTTTGCTACTGTGTCAGCTCTCAAGAGCTGTCAGGAGAATATTCCATTTATGTGTGAACTTGCAGACTTATGCAGAATGCAGCTACATCTGATTTCCACATGAAGTGAGACTTCAGTTCACAGCAGCACCTCCTGCAGCTCCATCAGCTTGCTGTGAGCAGGAAGGAAACCCAGGTTTAAGGATGGGGGAAAGCCCTAGCACACCCTGGCAAGTCTTGGTAGTATGAGGACAAAAGCTTGGGACATATTATTGGATACATTAGGCTGCTGTCTAGATTAAAACAACCACTCATAACAATTAACTCCAGCTCAGGTGACTTCTGAACTGTAAATCATTGAAGGTTTGGGAAGTACACCAGGGCAGTCTCACTACATTTTCCACTCCTACCATTTTCTGTAGCTATTGGTACTGCTGGAGACAGGGCATTGGGCTGTTTAGACCTTCCTTCTGAGCCATTAGTGCTGTTTTTATTGTTATGTTCTCATTTTCATTAAGGGACTAATTTTCATTAAGGGGCTCTATAACTATTATTTCAAGGGTTTTGGGTCTTTGAGGCTTTTTTTTTTCAGTAAAAGAGTGAGGTTTCTGTGGGACCTTTAATAATACTGTAGCCTATTTTTAAATTTTAGTAGTCAGACCTTTCTTTGCCCCTTCTCCAACATGAGCAGTTTTGCTGATTTTTGCTGAAGCTGAAGTTGCTCGGAATTGCCATGGACTGAAACAAAGGAAATCCTACTCAGCTTGTAGGCAGCAGAACACACAGGGCAGCTCTGTTACTCGCTTTGTAAGCCAAGAAAATCCAGGCCTTGTTGCATCTGTTTGCTTCCAAGTTTCCAAAGTTCAGTCTGAACTTCCCAGTGCCCCAATAAACTATTGGAGCAGTAACTGCAATAGTTAAAGCATGTGAAAATCTTACAGTAACATTGATATTAAAATCTCTAAATGCTACTGGAATTATCCAAATTCTCTGGACAATTGACAAAATGGAGAGTTACATCATTTGCTTTCCATTGCCCAAGAGAATTAGTTTTTGAAAATTAGCTTGTAAGGAATGTACTTACAAGGAAGTCTAACTGTAAGAAAAGTCTGCAGTGTACAGTGAAACTTTGATTTGCATAACATAAGCTGAAGTTAGTAACGTTGAGGACATTTAGTTTCTTACAGTGTGTTTACTTGTGTTTACTTGAGGTATACATAATAAATAGTTTGTTCTAATTTACTGGTCAAATGTGCAGTATAGTTTGGAGTTTAGCAGCCTTAAGCCTTTGGAAATGTTACCAGCAAAGCAAAGCAAAGCAAAGCAAAGCAAAGCAAAGCAAAGCAAAGCAAAGCAAAGCAAAGCAAAGCAAAGCAAAGCAAAGCAAAGCATGAGTTTAGTTGGGTGTTTCTACTCCAGGCCAAACAACCCAAATGTTGTTCACACTTTTGTGTTCCTTTGGTGTTGATGTAGCTACATGTACACAATCAAGAGCAAAATTTATCATACTGACTTAGAGATTAAAGCATGTAACTACCCAGTTAAGCTCTGCCATTCATAATGCATAAGCAAAAGAGGAGGATCTGAGTGTATCATTAGCATTACACACTCTGGTTTATGTTTCTAGTCTGACAAATAGAGAACAGATACAGCTCTTCTCAGTACTGCAAAACCAGTAGCAAATGAGCTGTTGTCTTATCTGTCTTTCAGATTTTGCCTTACATATCTGTCAATTTTAGACAAAACAAAATCCTACACACAGTTTTCTCTGATCCAGCTGTCATTTACATACTGATAACATTAACCCATCTGTCTGTAAAATATTACATCTATTTGGCTTTATGCTTTTGAATGGGAATTTGATCTGCTAAATATCAGCAGTGATGTCTTACATTTAATTGCTATTGTCCCTGAATTAAATTCACTCATTGCATAGAATTTCTAAAACACAGAGATGGCAATTTTCTATTTCTTGTGGGTAGTGGACCAATCTTCTACCTTTTGTCTTGACTGTGGAGTTAATTTACAATTTCTTTGTGTGTTTTAGCTTGAATCTTCTACACCCACAAACGCTTAACTGTAGTACTGTAGTACTTTAAACATTTCAGGGGATAATCAGTGCGGTGTCAGCTGGCACAGTGTGAAGCATAGGTAATACCCTGCAGTGTGACTGATCTCGGTGGTGCTTGGCTGACTGAAGTGATGGCTGTCATTTCTGTTCCCAGCAGCGACATGGACATATTCTGTACTGTGAGTGCTCAGACTGTGTAATTTTTGGAAATGTTCATTTTTTTCATGCACAGAGAAACTCTGCTGTATGCAATCTGCCATTGTCTGGGTTTTTTTGAATGTATTCAATAATCCTGTGTCAGGATTCTTGATGTTAAGCAATTCAGACACCTAGATACAGAGTTTGAGGAGATGGACAGATTAATATACATATATATACGTAGATGTGTGTGCGCCCTCAGGAAAAAAATCCAGGTGTCAAAAAATGGCCTTTATGGGAAAATCAAGACAGATGGTAGCTTTAAATCAGGTTTACTTTACAGTGAAGGCATTGCCTAAGGCATAATAATGCCTGCAGGAAGAATGCCTCCACTTAGGCAAGCTATGAGCAAGGAGCCCTGTGGAAAGGCTAGGAAGTATTACAAACTGGGGAAAACTTTCTGGTACCGTATATCAGAGTGTTTAAATGGGAAATCATTAGACTTCATATTCCATGCAATATAAATTATTTATTCTGCCAACCAAAGCATGAGTTAAAAAGGAATTCTGGTTTCTGAAGAGTTCATATTTTCAACCTTTACTTTGCAAACTTGAAGGCCAGAAAGTTCCTGTATTTTGCTGTTTCCTTGCTGGCTTTTTTTTCTTACTGAAGCTCAAAGAACCCATGCAAGTTCTTAACTCCAGAGTATGGAGCTTTATTGAAAAAATCCCAAACAAGAGATTGCAAAATGCTGGCAGCTGGTAAAACTGAATCAGTTTTCTAGAGCATGCCATATTTGAAAAGAAAAGTAGACAAGCAGAAAATGAGAAAGGATCATCTTCCAAGCAGATAGGCCCTGTTTGTCTAAAGTGGGAGAAGGAAAACTTTTATCCCACATAACTTTTACTTTTGGATGGCATTTGAATTGGCCTTGAGTGTTTGGCAGCTCATCTGTTGAGCCATCTGTTTCAGATTATGCATGCTCGGAGGGCACATTGCACCCAGGCTTACAGTTCCCCTGAACACCAGAAATTTGAATTGGCTTTGCAGTTTAGTGATCAGTAAGGATGGATGTGCATGTACATGTGCATGACACATCTAAATAAACTCTGTCTATTTGGGACAAATTGAAGCACTTACACAGCTGGAGAAAGCTGAGGGAGCTTGGAAGGGGAAAGCCTTAGGCCTTGTTCACTGTCCTGTGCCCCCTGTCACTGCTCAGGCAAGGCAAAACAAGAGAGAAGCACCCAAGGTCCAGGAAGTTTCTCTTCTAGACTGAAAATTTCTGAATGAACTAAGAGGTAATATATTACTGAGTTTTACAGCCCCTTTAAACAGTGTATTAAAGGAATTGTAGGGTAGAGAAATTGAAATTTGGCTCCCTCCCGTTAATGAGTCATCTCCAGTCCCATTGCAGTGCCAGAGATGAACTCATGAATAGTAGTTCATGGGTAGTGAATCAGAAAGTTATAACCAACTCTTTGAGGGTCTTTGTTATGCCTAAGTACATCATGGCCAGGAAAGAGGATTTGATCCATAAACTTTAATGGTGCATTATGTGACTCTTACATTATTTATGGCATACTGGTAGCACTAATCTCTTTCATGTTATCTTCTTTGAACATACTTCTTTTTTTTTCAAGAATATACTGCTTGTTCCACCCCTCCCTTTTCCTTCCTTTCCCCAGAATGCTGACTCAATTCCTTTTACTCTTTCAGTCAGCTTGCAATTTGAGGCATTTCCTTGTCCAGTTTTCAGGGGAACACTTTACTTCCCTCTCATGAGCACTGTGCAGAACTCTTGTGGCTGTTGAATCTCATGCTGGCTGGAGATGGAGGAGATTTCTTTGCAAGCAGTAGAGACTGACATAAGACCATCTGCTCTTCATGAAATTCTCTGAGCCTGTGGACTTGGATACCAATTGTGCCATTGTGTATGAGAAGAAAATTCGGCTCACATAGTGCAGTGATGGAAGGAATGGTAAATCTAGAACCAACCAGGAGATTTGAGGGATAAATGCAGTTTTGTCCCAGTTTCTCTTTCTAGATAATTATATTTCTTTTTTTATAGATTTTCACAATAGCCAGACCCCCAGACTGCGTTATTAGCAAAGTTTGAGTCCTCTGGTAATGAGGATCAGACTTTAGTATAATTTATAATAAATTGTGAACAGAACACTGACCAAATCTGGATGTATTGTTTGGGCAGATCTTATTCAATGTAAATAAGGAGTCTTAATTATTACATTAGATTGGAAATACTTCTTGCTTCAAGTAGCACACATAGTTCATTTAATCAAATGACTGCATAAACACAATTAAATGTGCAACATCTAAAATTTGAGGCTTTTTACTTATTGTAATATATTTAATCTGCTCATATGATCAAAAATAGATCTCCGTATTACATTGCTTATTCAAGTATTAAATTCTATTACTTTTTAAATTAGTAATCCCCAAAGAGCTACAGGAATTGATGAATGTTATTCCATCAAAGTTAAAAAATTAAGTTACCTGACAGAAAAAATACATCTAATTAAAATTTTTTCCTTCTTGAATCCCGTTAAGCACTTTTCTCGTATGAGAAATTTGTGAAGTTATTACAAAGCTGTAAGGGTGAGGATCAGAACTGCAGATATATATAAAAGTCAGCTGTATGACAATGGTAAAGGGAAAGAGAGATTCTGTGCTGGTTTTAGAATCTGCCAAGGACATGTGTGCTGTATTTTGGGCAAGAGAACTCTTTTAGCCTAATGCCATCTGGCTGGCTTTCATCTCTGCCAGTTGTTATACAGCCCAAGCTGCCTGTCCTGCCCCTAGCACATTTCTTGAAGTAGAAATTAAATTAAAAATACAGTAATTTCCAGTAGCCTGATTGGAAACATATCCATGAAGTGACTTAGAAACCCAAGGAAGCAATCCAAGCTTCTGTGCTTCTATCAGAGACTTTGATCAGAAGTTTCCTCATCCATGTCCTGAAGCAATCTTTAGATACTTTTCCCCTTTCAAGCCTCACTGGCAGCAAAAAGTCCTGGCTGTAGGATCTGCTTCAATTTGTTGCCCAATGCACATGATAGATACAGTTAAAATACACAAAAAACCTCCACACACTCCCACCTAAGGTCTTCTGTTTCATTCTTTTAATTAATAACTATATACCTGTATTTATAAACACAACAATAAAGGTTTTCCTCACCTTGATCTCAACAAGGTACTTGCATGGTTTGTGTTTTTGGGCTGGCAGTTGTGCCATCTAGCACAACAGGAATCTGTTCTGCAGTCCTGTGTAGGAGACCCACAGCTAATTTTTAGCCTGGGATTTATTCCCTACTTAGAAGAATTGGAGCTGAGCTAAATTAAGCAACTCATCTATATATTCATTTTACAGTTAACTGAATAGCTCTACTGATGATTTTGGAGCATTTTTTCTCATGCTCATCTGTATCTATGTAATTTACCATCATTAATGCTATCACAAGGAAAGGAGAGAGAAGTTCATTAAATCATTTTGTACAGATATTTCTGTAAGGAAAATCATTACAGTAAACTTGATTTCAACAAGAACAAATTATGTATCTTCACTAAACATAAAGAGACTGACAATCGAGAATGTTTCAGTTTTGGATGCAATTTGAATGTCTTTTGAATCATGGAGATTCTTTGAGGAAGAATACATCTTCTGTGTCTGCAAAACTCATCCAGCTAGCTGACTTTACCTACCTTATATGGCTTTTTCCTCTTATACCTAAACCCTTGATACTTTAATCCTTTGGAACTCAGTGTTCTTTGTGTCATTTTTATACCTGATATATATTTGTCTTTGGAGCACCTTGGGGGGAGGGGTTGTCCTTCTAGAGAAGGTCAAATTTGTTTATCATTGAACTGATTCAACAAATTAAATTGATATGGGGGTCTGAAAAACCTTGGTGGTTTGATGCTTGTGCATCATCATTAATAATTTTGGTAATCTGATGTAGATATGTATAAATAACATTCTTCAATTGCTTCTCATATTTTGTGATTTTCATTTAAATTAGTATTACCAGTAATAGTGGGGGTTAACAGAGTCTTTCAGATTCTGCAGTGCATTTTTAAGACCAGAATATATTTAAATGGAATTTTATTTGTAAAGAGAGCAAGTTTGATTGAAAAACTGTTGTGAAGCTACTGAATCTGTGATGTATTTTTCAAAGTCACAGTGATGATTACACTGGAATTATTTACCACAGCTGCTTTAAATGCTACTAAAAGTAATTTAAAGAAACATTTTTTTACAAATGGTCACCAGACTTTGCCAGCTGTAGTTTTTGTATAGCTATATCTGTTTATAGCTGTATCAGCTTCACCTGTTCAACAGGTGAGGTATCTTTTATTACAGATAACAGGACAGGAACATAAGGTGGCACAGAGGCAAGCAAGTCCTTGTCAGCTGATGGAGTTCAAATTCCTCTAATGCCCTTTTCCATCTGATCAGTCACATGCTGCATCACTTCTTCAACTTAATCTTAAAAAAACTCAAACAAAATCAACCAACCAAACAGACCAGTAAACAAATCAGTCATTAAGCAAATAACTTGGTCATATTTAAGGATACTTCATGTTTTAATTGCATTATGTGTGCAACCAAATGAGAACATATTTTGAATTGTGACCTATTTACTGCACTTGATTTTACAGCAATAAAAGAATATTCAGTCTTTAATACTTAGCAATGATATATATTATAGGTGTTTAAAATATTTTTCATAAAGGCAAATACTTTAGGTACTATCTCACCAGTCAAGTTACATTCTATTATTGATAGTACCAACCTGATGTAGAAGAATGAAAAAGTATAATTACATGTCAATTATTCAGGAGTCGAAAAAACAAAGAGAGGTTTTAAGGGAACATTCCTTAGTCTTACGTGTTGGCACCAGTGGGATTATATGTTTTGCACATAAAGGAACATTTTGCCTGCTGATGTTGTGCAATAGTTGGCCAAGTAACAGAACAGATTCCGCTCCCTGCTCCAGGGCTGTAAATATGAAAAAATCCCACCTGGTGGTTTCTCGTTTATGGACATACAACAGGACTGTGCCTCTGAGAAGGGGAAGTGCAGCTGAAAGAGCCTCTGTGGAAATTCCTTCTGCCTGCAGAAAGAGCACTGCAATTTGGCATTTGATAGCTTTCACAGAGTGCAACCTGCAGGCTCCTTTACAGCACTCAGCACTCATACAGATGTAGGCAAGTAATGCTTTGCTCTTGCTTCTCACTGTATTTGTCAATAATTTTTTTCCATAGCAGCAAAAACACAGTTTTGAATGTCACTTGGTCAAGTTTAAGTAAAATGGTCAAATCATTTCTGTCCTTGTCTACTCTGAGGGCTAAATCATTAACACCTTTTCAAATATGATTGATTTTCCACTATTGTTGAGGCTTTTGACTTATCTCCTCACTGAACCTTTGGCATTCACTACCTTAACCCAGCTGAGATCCCTATTCTGCCACTGCAGCTCCCATTCACGAGGGACTTCATTGCTGAAACCCAGCAGAACATGATTAACATTTAGGAAAAGTTTTAACTACTTGTGTAAAATGAGACATGAATATTGTGTTATCTTGTATAAGGATGAATTTAAAAATGTGGTTTAAATGTTGGTACCTGAATTGTTGCCCAGCCTGAAGACTGGGTTGCAGTAGTAGGCTACTGTGATTTGTGAAAGTTATTTTCTGTCTTATGACCAGTGTTACTTTCTGAACCATTTTGACATTATTATGATTGTAATTAAGTCTAGAAGATAATGAAAGAAATTGGAAAAGGTAAGAATATGTAAGAAGATGAAAATAATTGGGAGGACAAATACGGAAATCTCAAGAACAAACACTTGCTAGTATCAAGAGTTACATTAATGCCATAAAAATGGCCTTTTGACATAAACAGTCATGAGTTTGTCTTAAAGACAAACCATTTAATGAGAAGAAAAAATACTAAATACTCTTTTATCTAATTACTTCATGTATCTTATAATGCTGAAATTAATTAATAATCTTTGTGAAGGGCAGAGTGAACTAATTCTAGGTTAGGAGAATGTTGGGAATTCAGTGTGTAGATTACATTTTTTAATATTTCCTGTTTTCTTAAAACATAATAATCTTTTAATTGTTTCAGAAAGGTGAGCAATGTGTTCCCTGGATTTATAATATAGACAACATGCCTAAGGAAACAGGAAACAGAAGAAACTGTTGGTAAAAGCTTTTCTCCCTACTACTTTGTAAACATATTTGTTTTCAATCCTCATTTTAGTTTAATACACAGTACACACTACGATATTGATATGTTTAATTTATAATGAAGACTGATGTTGTTTCAGCAGTGGCATTGCTTGTTTCTATTTCTGTCAGAGCATGTATTAAGCTGTTCAAGGAACAGTGAAATCTCCAACTGCTACATTAGCTGGATGTGTCAAATTAACGCCTACTGAAGATTTTTTCTGAGTTTCAAATATGGTCTTGAATGAAAAATGTCACTCTGCTGTCAGTCGTCCAGCTAATTATCTAGAGGTCAAGCTGACCTCTTGTATATATTTACATTTTCTCTTATTCTTTTGCAACATGAGGTGGAGCCCCATGAAACTGGCTAATATAAATTAGTTTGAGAAAATATACTTACGTTCTTAATGAAAAGATAAATTGTGTATGTTTTAAAATAGCATAGACAGATCTGTACTGCTGCATTTTAGATTTGCCAACTCTTCCATCAAATATGATTAAAGAGATTCACTCAAGCCCTATCCAGGTTATTTTCAATTTTAATATTCTCTTAATAAAAATTCAAGATTGTTCTTTCTAATTACTACAGTTCAAAAATAATTTTAGCCTTTGGAATTCTGCATACTGGCAATATAGATGACATCATTTTACAAAACAAAGAGGTACAATTATTCCATACTGTACTCTGTTTCTCCCAGATGAAGAAGTTAAATTCAGATATATTCAAATATTTCTGAACATCTGAACAGAAAACACTTTAAAGATAAAGAAATATGCAAAGGTACCTTAATAGCCTAGTTTGTGTTTCTTTAATACTGCTACAGATTTGTATAAATTTGATCATCCCACAACCCACTTTGAACTACTTTCAAGGCTGCTATAGCTTTGAAAGTCTGCAAACCACCTTAAGAAGCCAAGAGCACAGCACAAGATGAGTTTGCAGATAATTCCTATGCAGCTTTCATAATGATCAATGTACATACTCTAGTAACTAGACATCCTCCTAAAAGATACACTGTAGGACTCACAGATTACATGTTTTATGCAAAAGAAACCCATAAATTAACAGATCTCTACTGAAAGTCTGTTGGAGTCTGGCTAGATGATTGTAGTGTTCTCTTGTGGCCTTAAAACATAGCAGCCTATCTGTAACCCTGCGTCTAGAAAACTTTCAGCTGCATAAAATGTTAAGAGCACACAAAGCATATCCTGGGGTGTATTTCTAGATAAAGGCATGCCTGCTGTTGTGTCTTCCTAAATCAACTGTGTCACTAGTCCTGGAAAGTACTCTGAGGTTTCTGATAAAAAGTCCTCTCAGTCCAAAGGTCGTCAAGGTTTGTATGATGACCTTCCTTATTTCTCAGGAGGGATCTCTCAGTAACATAGGTGTGGGAAATGCTGTTCTGTATCAGGAGCATGGGTGTTGCTTGGCTCTCTGAGCCCTTTGCAATGTAGGAGAGTCTCTGTTTGCCAGTGTGCAGGTTCCCTTGCATTATATTCTTTGATCATAGAACTGATTCTTTTTTTTGGCCAGGATTTTGTGTGTTGATGCATATGGTTCCTTTTGTTCTGTAAAACTCGAAGTGGCATAATCCCTCTGACCTTTAAATACTTGATTCTGTATATGCAATGCTGGAGCTACTGCTGTGCTCTGCACTGGAATTCCAGAGAGCTGGGTACCTCATTTCATGCTCAGGAATGCAGGAGGCAGGACTGAGTCATTCCTCTCTCAGCCTCCGGAGTGCTCATGGGCTGTAGTAACACCTTTCCTAGAACGAGCAGAACAAGTCATACTAAATGCCTATATGCTGTTTTGGGCTTCCTGTGTGCTGATCCAAAGGGTAAACAAAGCTCTAAGAAAGGAAGGGATGGACACTTAAGATATTATTTCCAGGGACACCAGTGGATATGATTAAAATGTTACCAGCTTTACTAACAAACATATTTGGAGATCGTAAGAGATTTATAAAACAGAGGTCATCAGTGTTTGACTCTGACTGGTGTAGGGCCTTTCTGTGCTATCTTGCTGCAGCACATTTTCAAATTCAACTGTACCAGAACAAGTCACTTTTACAGTGTCTCACAGTGGGGATTTGCACCAAAATGGTTGTGCTGCCGCTCTGCTGGCTGCACTGCTGCAAGGCCCAGTCTTCACTAACCATTTGGCTAGTTTTGATTTGTTATCAGTCCCTTGTTTGTCCAGTAGACACAACCGTGTGCACTGTACTTTTAAAGAAACAATAAAGAACACTGAGATCCAGTACCTGTTTGTCAAAATGCCAGTACTTAGAATCATAGAAAATCCTATTATACTTACAAATAAAAGCATGCTAATACTGTTTTCCATGTCCTTTGGGTATCAAGTGTACTGTAATAGAAGATCTTACAACAAAAAAATCAACATACACCAATTATTACAGAGCAGATTACAGATAAACACATTTCCTGCAGGAGAACCCCTGTTGAATGTGAAAAGATATTAAATGTAACTGTTAGCTTAACTTCTTGCAGTTCGTTGACCTTTTGACTTTTTTATGTTCTTAACAAGCTTTCCCAAAAACCCAGCACAGAATTCCACCACTCCTTACACAATTCACAGAAGATATTGAAAAAAATCAAGTTTCATGGGGTCAGCAATGGGAGAGACAGAACAATGGGGTTTCCACTGAGGAGCAAATAAGAGAGGTATGTTTAGAAAGTCCCCCCATTCCAGATTTCAGGAGCTCTTCCACCCTAGCCAAGCCCCAAGGTGAGCTGCTTATGGCTAAGCCAAGAAGGTCATTGGAGGGCATTGTTTTGCAAACCTGCCAACAGTTTTGAGTAAATTTTAGTAGCTGTGATTTTGCTCTTGACAGAAAGTATGAAGTCCAGTTTTATGATCCAATGTCAAGTGATGGCATTTCAATTCCAACTGAGAAGCAGAGAGCTGTTTTCTTCTGGGAATGTCATTCTAGATTTGGGAAAATCTGCAGTACAATCATTCACCATCAGCAAGCTGACAAATGCTGTTGTAATTGTCATGGAGATGTCCAAGGCTCTGAGCTGGTTGCTTTAACTCTGGTGGTTGGAGGCATCCAGGACAATTTGTCTGTGAGATGCACAGAATGATCAACAACGACACAGATCTATGTGACCATGCTAATTCGGTGTTGATTATATGGAACTCATTATTATTTTAATTTGTAAAGGCCAAAGTGGTTACCTTGGGTGATTCTTGCCCTCTGACTGTGGACACTGTGGTCGTGCCTGATGACTGTGAGTGTGCACAGCCAGGGCGAAGGTACATAACCACGTACCTGGCACTGCCTGCTTGTTCCTGAGCTGCAGGTGCAACTTGGAGTCTGCCGCAGCAGCTTTGGAGAACAGTAAGGAAAGGAGCTCTGGATGCAGACTGCTGTGCACTTCACAGTTTGAGAGAGCAAAATAGAGGGGTTCGTTGTGTTTATTTTCTAAGCCAAAGGCTTCAGGAAGGTCAGGCCCTCAGGAGCAGTCATTTGGCTGGAGCAGATCTCACTCCTGGATGAGTGTTCTGCTCAGAGGGGACTTGGGGCTTTTGATTGTGCTCTGGGTGACACAGCTCTGCTGGCTGACCTGCACAAGTCCCTTGACTCAACACCCTTATTCCACAGCACTGCTGCAGCTGTGGGTCTCTTCCTGGACCTGATGGGAAACAGGAGAGAAACACCCAGGAGAGAAAGGGAACAGCAGCAAAAATGCTGCTGAGCCAGATAGCCTGCCCACAAAATCCTGCTCACAGCAGTTCTCGGCATCAAGCCTCTAAATCCAGAGCCAGGTCCCAGGTCCCTGTTTTGCATTTTCCTTCTATTTGCAGTGAGAACACATCAGCCTGGGTGTAACCTCTCTCCTGAGAGGCCACCAGTCCCTGCCAAGCTGCAGCAAAACTGAGAGACAAGGAAACAAACTGACAGAGCAAAGGGCACCCACATGAGCTCATGGCAACCCA
This sequence comes from Vireo altiloquus, assembly GCA_013396875.1. NCBI lineage: Eukaryota > Metazoa > Chordata > Aves > Passeriformes > Vireonidae > Vireo > Vireo altiloquus. The sequence goes on along the minus strand of VZRF01013261.1, from coordinate 168,642 downwards.
GGCTCTCCAAATACCTACTGAGGGACCCTGTCCCAAAAATACTGTTTTCCACAGGAGACACAGCTGTAATTTTACAATCTTCTGGCTTAATTTCCAGGTATTAATTATTCTGGGATAATATTCCAATTTTAATCAAAGAAGAAAAAATCAGCCTAGAAATACAAAGTCTGTGCTATTTTCTAGGGATTTTGCTTATGATAGAAGTGTGAGGTGGAGTAGAGATGTGACAGTGCGTATGTGAATAGTGTGAATATTTTTATATCTATTCTGTTTGCTTTTTATATCCTTCCCTTCCATATCTTCTTTCTGAAAAAATGGCTGAGAAACAGGTCGGTAAAGCAGAGTTTCTACAAAACCTTTACTAAGGAATAGTGGGAAGGAGGAATCCCACGTTTCATGACAGATGATGAGCACTAGCAGCTCAGGATGACTGCCAGCTGAGGAATGACAGGATGCAGAGGTGGGGCATGAGCACACAACTGAGCTGAGGAGGACAAAAACAATGCAGAGGGGTAGAGAATTACAGAGAAAGAAAACAAAGCACGTTGGGAAAGCTTTCCAGTAATGAAGTATGACTTAATCTAATTTCCTCTTATTGGTCCGAATGCATATTTCAAGTTTAAATGTGTGCCTAATCCACCTTGGGGTAAAGTTTAAAAATAGGAACGTTTTCCCTCTGCCCTTGGTGACTGATGTATGCTGTGGTAGTGCAGAGCTCAGAGTAGGAGTGGAAATAAGCCAGTGGGAGGAGGTGAGCAGGTACAAGAGGAGCAGGAGAATGAGTGGTGACATGAGTATTGCTTTCAGCCAGCTTGTACACAATAGTTTCCCGTGGGTTTACAGAATGTGGTGCAGTTTACTCCTCACTCCAGCTTGCTCCTTAGGCTCTTGCTGCCTGTGATGTCTCATAGTTTCTCCTGGCATAAGAGTTGCTCATCCCTTTCTTCTGGTTACCCTCCCCTGGAAGAGCCACTGTTCCCCTGAGTACAAGCAGACAGACAGAAGGACATGTATAACCATGAGTTGCCTGGGCAGGCATCTAATTTCCTGTGAGTGGAGGGAAGCAGGAGGCCGAGCCCAGGGCAGCTCCTCACTGCTGTGAGGATGCGTCAGGTCAGGACATCCTACTGGGCTCACGCGCCGCTTCCTCCTGGGCCTTGTGCCCAATTCTGTTGCAACTGAGCCCAGACCTGGTTCACCTCATGTTTTGGGACTTCCCCCACCTGTGTCATGACTAGACTGGAGAACTGTAACCGTTCATCATGCTGGAAGCAACCCCAGCAGAAGCAGGGCAAACAAGGAAGGTGAGGGAGAGGCCAGGAGCCGGCAGCGGGGGATGCTGGCCACCGTGTCAGGCCGAGGACTCCGCCTCCGGGTTTTCGCTGCAGCTGCCTCGAGCAGGCTCCGGCTCCCGCGCTCCGCACCCGGTTTTGCGCGCGGCTACGCTGCCGGGTGGCGGCGGGGGAGGCTCCGGCTCCGTCCGGCGGGCGGGCGTGGATCCGGTGCCGGGATTTGCCCGGGGCCGGCTGGGGAAGTTGCCGAAGTTGTGCGGCGAGTGGCGGGGCCCGGCGCGTCCTTCCTGCGGCCCGGCCGGGGGGATGGAACAGCATGGCCGCGCGTCTCTCCCTGGCACAGGTACCGGGGCTGCGCGCCCGGCCCCGGCCGCGGGGCCGCCACCGCCC